>CM046039.1:56278321-56294320 GCA_025215565.1 Flaveria ramosissima
GCCACTCCATTTGCAACTCAACACCAATTTCTAAAGAGAGAGTGTAGAGAGAGAAAGTGGAGATTTAAGGCTCGGTTGATCAAGAGATTAAAGATCGGTGTTCGTGGGCATCCAAACAACAAGAAAAGACCAAGAATCCATGTAAGAAACATCGTTAAATTGTTCCTTTTGATGTAAACCCGGATTCCAGGGCTTGGGGGTTTTTGAAAGTGGCAAAGAATCGTCCAAAACTCACGTTTTTGTGTAAGAAAACATGTAGAAAGCTTAGATATAGCTTCTTGGGTGATAACCAAGGTTTTGGGTGTAAAAGATTGAAGTTTTGGGTCAAGAATGGGTTGGTTCGAAATTTCAGCCCGTTCTACGAAACTGGGTGTTCATCCAGCGAAATTGTGTAGTCGTCCAGCGAAACTATGGATCTTCCTTCGAAACTATAGTTTCGTAGGTAGTTTCGCATGGTTTTCCAACGAAAGTTGGGCGAAACTGGCAGCGAAGATGCCAGCGAAACTGCCAGCGAATGTGGCAGCGAAACTGCTGGCAAAACTAGCAGCGAAACTGCTGATCTTTTTAGCAACGAAATTAGGCAGAAATTAACCCCTTTGAGTGTTAACTTATCTGCAGGCTGCGTAGTGTAACCCTTGCTTAAAAATATTGATTGAGAAGCTACTCACTGAGTCCAGGTGAGTTCTAGATCCCCTATTTTAAAGGTTTTATACTTGTTTGGGGCTGGAAATGCATACCAAATATACTTTTTAGATGACCAAGATTTTAAGAGGTTTTAACAGGAAGATCGATTTTTCTATAACAAAATGTGTTATACAAAAGGGTTAAGATAAAAAATTTTCGCGCTGACCTGGCAGCCCAGCCCCAGTTAGGGGTGTTGCCCCTTGGACCCCACTAGGGGCTGCTGCCCCTAGGACCCAGCTGTCAGGGGCTGCCGCCCCCGAACCCTTGCTGTCCCGCGGAGGGTCGGTTATGTTTTATGAAGACTTGTACTTGTTGTGCATGTGTATGTGTATGTGAATTGATGATGCATGATGTTTATGATGATGTGTGATGGGATGTGATGTTTATGTGATGCTATGTATGTTCATGTTATGTTTTCTTACGTTCCTATTATGTATTATTCCGTGACTTACGTGTTATGATTATGAAATGAACGAAAAGTATTATGTAATGTAAAGCGGAAGTTAATGATAATGATAAGTGGAATGTAAGTAAGAACGAATGCATGTATTAATGAATGAATGAAAGTAAGAAAGTCTTGCAAGCAATGTATGGAGGTTCACACCCAATGAAGGGTCTTAGCTCAACTGTGTGCGGGTTAGCTACCCTGGAAGGATGCACACTGGGGTCTAATCTTTGTAATTGACCACACGTATGGGATCCTTATTGCTTTCCCTAGGTACTGGATTCAGCTTCGTGCATAATGTTCGAGGTCTATGATAGACTTCAGGCCCAGTAACCAGCTTCGTGCATAATGTTTGGGGTATAGCACATGGCACTGGTCCGGAATGAAAGTGAATGATAACGATGACGTACGATGATGAATGAACGAAAGTTAACGAATGAATAATGAAAGATAATAACGTTATTATCTATGTGTACGTATGATACTTGATCACGTGTGAATGTAAAGGAAGTTTTAAATGAAAGTAAAGTATATTTTATTTAAAAACTAGAACTCACTCAGCAACGCTAACTTTTATGTATTTCCAGTTGGCAGGTAATTGTTGCTGAGGATGGCACGGGGCAGCTACTCGGCATTTTTGGGATGGCATCCATTTGTATAACTATGACATTTTTGTGATGTAATGCAAACGATAATATTTTGTAACTGTTAACAATGATGTATTATTTTGCAAAAGGAGTCATTAATATATAAAATTGTTTTAAATTCTTCTGCTGCGATGTTTTTCATAGATGTAAATGTATATTTTATGTTTTATGTGCGATGATTGTCCAACTGTGAGCGTCCCAGGATCGAGGCCTTACAATTGTAAATAATAATTAATAAATTATTATTGGTCCAAATGTTTTCTTTAAATTATTATCGTTTAAATCATGATTATTTCAAATAATTATTCAAATTTTATACTTAAACTTTATTAATTATTATAAATGATTTAATTTCATTTCTCTATATTAAA
Organism: Flaveria ramosissima; assembly: GCA_025215565.1. NCBI lineage: Eukaryota > Viridiplantae > Streptophyta > Magnoliopsida > Asterales > Asteraceae > Flaveria > Flaveria ramosissima. The sequence continues at coordinate 56,280,469 of CM046039.1, forward strand.
ACACATAAATGGTATATTTCTTTATTACATTATTTAATGTCCTTACAAAAAATCCCCAAATTCCACTTGAAACCTTAGTTCTCGTTAAATCGTTAAACTTATTATTAAACTTAAATATTGTAAATATATATACGTTTAGGTACCTTGTAAAGGAATTTGTTGGAACATCGTCTATTATTCTTAATTATCATCTTACATATATATATATACACTTGTAGGGTGAAACATGTTAACTTATAAACATACACTTGTAAACCTTTTGATACTTGTAAACGCACATGCAATTCATTCTTACTTTTTGTCATGGTTATTTGTATTATTGTGAGTTTTATATGAGATACATTATATGTTGACAATCATTAACCATTGCTAGCCTGGCGACATCATAGATCTATGGGCCTGACAAGCCTATTTGGTGCTAAAGCCGAGGTTATTGTCGGCTCCTGCTGACGTATGCTTGTTCATTATGGGAACCAAGTACACTTAGCTAATCGTTATACACTTGTAAACTTATTCTTAGTCAAGGTTTGATTGTAGCTATATGTGTTCTATAAACTTGCATAATTCATAACCATTGACATGAATTTCTACTTGTAAATATTTTTATATATTTATGTATACTTAACCCATGGAACTTCACCAACTTTCATAGTTGACCTTTTATTTTTAACATATTTCAGGAAATGCTCAAGTTTGATGATCTATTTTGAAGCATGCTCACACCTAGGATTTGGACCTAGAAAAAATGAATAATTTATCATGGATGTTTATCTTATGTTATGTTTTATTTGAGACTTATTGATTGTAATTGGCATTTTAAAACTTATGATAATAATATTTGTAGTTAATGGTAGCATTATGTGGCTGTGAACAATCTAAAACCTCACATCTCGACGATTCCGCCGTTAAGGTTGGGGTGTGACAACATATAAGATTAGAAATACAACGATGCTCCCACTTGTTTCGTGTAGACACATGGATCATCTATGTTTTTGATAAATCCATATTCTTTGATTTTCTCATCAAAACCAAGTTTCAGTTTCTTGATGCTTGCTTAGATCCATAAATGGATTTTGTGAACTTTCATACTTTATTAGGATGCTTAGGATCGACAAAACCTTCAGGTTGTGCCATACAAATATCTTCACTTGGATTGGATGCCCATTGAGAAAAGTCATTTTGACAATCATTTGTAATATCTTATAATCATGATATGCTACAATGATAATAAATATCCTTATAAATTTGACCATGGCTATAGGAGAGAAGGTTTCTTCATAACCAACTCTTTAACTTTGATTAAAACCCTTCTCAACTAGCCGTGTATTATATGTATGTAGATTTACATCCATGTTGGTTTTCATTTTGAAAAACCATTTCCTTCCAACGGCCTTAGCATTGGAAGGAAGATCAACCAAATCCCAAACTTGGTTATCATATATAGACTTCATTTTAATGTCCATGGCTTCAAGCTATTTATCAAATTCTTTGTTTGATATTCTTGATTTGTAGTTAATGGACTCGACTTGCTCCCTTGGATACACATAATCATATCTTGCAGCTTCTCTACGAATCATTTCTAATCTACGGACATCATGTGTTACAATTGGTTCTTGAACCATCATTGGTTCAAGTTCAACATTATGTTGTTGAATAGTCAGCAGCTTCATGTGACATCCTGCAATCTTCCATTATCAAACTCCGTTAGTTCCGTTAGATCTTGAATACACATGTCGTGAGCACACACTAGTTGTCGATAAACGTTGATGACCTAATAATAATTAACTATGGTTAATAAATAATAATAACTTAACTAATCATTTTGATTATTACTTTATGGTTATGTGATTCATGAATTTTAAATATTATTTGTGAATTTTACTTTATAATGTGACAACGTGTGATATTTAATTCATGTGTTTTATTGTTAGTTAAAAATATATAATTATTATTGTTGAATAATAATATATGAGTTTTGTAGTTAAAAGTATTTGAAAGTGTTAAAAGATTTAGTTTTTACAAAAGGTGATCAAGGAGGGGTTAATTTGTAAAACTACTAAACTTTATTTTATAAAAACCAACCCTAGCCCCCATTACCCCTCTAATCGGCCGAAACCATTTCCCCACCCCATTCCCTTGTGATTTTGATCAACAACACATAATCTATTAGATTTTGCTTGGCTTTGATCTTTACAACATTGTAGCAAGTTCAATTGTTGATCAATTACACGATTTAAGGTGAGTTTTAACAAGTTTTTAATTGTTTTTAATTCAAATAGAACCCTAGTTCAATTAACATGATTAATGTCGAAATTGTTGATGTTTGATGATGTTTTGATGTTAGTTGTATTGCATTGATGTTAGTTTACATGGATTATGCAAGAAATTCATAGAATTGATGTGTTGTTCATACCTTACTATAAGTAGTAACTTTTATGCATGAGATTTGAGAATTATGATGAATTGATGATGTTTATCATGTCTAGATGATTGTTATGAACTTGGTTAGGTATAAAGTTGATGAATTTATGAATGAATCGAATGATAGATTGATTTTGTGTGTTACTTTCCCGAAAGGGAAACTTTATTGATGTGAATCATTGGATGTTGTGAATTGGGCATGTTTATGATCTTAGGATCAATCTGGAATGCTTGTTGATGATGTCTAATGTGTTAGAATGCCTTAATTGGATCATGTGGATACTTGATGGATTATTTAGGAAATCTGGGCTTTATAGATTATTGCAAAAGTGTTGGGTTATGTTAGGAGGTTATGGAATCATGTTTGGGAATATAATAGATCATTGTTGTGTATGTTAGTTGGTATGAATCTTATTAAGTAATGTGATAATGAACGTCATACACACATGTGAATCTGAGGCCCCTACTTAGTAGGATTGGTAGGGTTTAGGGTATGAAGTCGTGAGTGGCTTCACATGGCATGTAACGCATGATTAAACTCAATGTATGATTTGTTAATTAGGATCTAATTATATCTATGTTGAGCATGATAATTGGTTGAGATTCGCATGCGTTGTATGATAATCTATGTTAGTATGATGATCTTGTTAGTACTTAAGATTCATAATGTGGCAAACATGAATAACTTGTATGATGATCATGTGCAATAAGTTATTAAACTTGATCAAATTAGATTTCAATCAACATGTCACCAAGGGGTCAAACGATTAACTAGGTTAAATGAGTCTTTGTTCTCCAAAACCCTTTGGTCAACGTGTTTATTTAGCACTTAAGGTTGTTAAACTTTCTTGTTACACGTACTTATGTAATCGTGTGTTCTAGGTAACCTTTGACGGGTTGTCTTTTCACTCACCGTTAGCTTCCATATTTATGTTTGTTTGTGCACCAGGTGAGTTTAATGCCCCACTTTTATTTACTATCTTTTTGGGGGAGAAAAAATACTTTATTTTAAAACAATCTATTATTATAACATGTGTTTAGTATGACATAGTGCGTATACCATTGACAGCCCTTACACTTTAGGATCGTTGATTAAGGAATCTAGCGGGAGATATTGGGTAGTACTACTAGTCTGATAAGCCCCGCCCGTACAACTGGAGGTCAAGTGGGTGCAATATCGTCCTACACAACTAACAGCGTCACGACTTGGTATGTCGTGGTGGAAGGCAATAAACGAACATAGTCAGCTTCGATCGTGAAATCACTATTGGTTATTACTAATGAAATTAGACTAGCTCTCTATTTCAATACACTTGTTTATATTTTACAAACACTATTGTTTATGATGACTTGCAAACTCTTGAACTCACCAACCGTCGTGTTGACACTTTTAGTATGCTTTTCTCAGGTCGTTACTAGCAGCTACCCATAGGAGCACTCACGTGTCAAGCATGCTTTGAATAATCATTGTTTTACATGTGACTTATTGCATATTTACGTACATTGGTTTGGGCGCGTCTTTTGTGCATTTAACATTTTAAATACTTTAGGTTTGGAATATTTACAAAACGCTTCCACAAATGTTTTAAAGTTTAAACTCTGATTCGTCTTAAATGTTACATATAGTATCGTTCTGAGTAACTACTGACTTGGATCCTGGTTTGTTCACTCGCCTCGCGGTATAACCCCGCACATGGATTTTGAGGGTGTGACACTACATTACATGGGTCTTGAATTCCTAAAGAACCACATTATTTGAATTTGTTCATTTTTCCAAGAAGTCTTCTTCTAAGAAGGCTCTTCATCGACCAATAACTTTAACATCGACGATAGGATAGAAATAATATGTCTTTGATTCCTTAGTGTATCTGATGAATATCACTTTCTCGCTTCTTGGGCTAACTTGTTTGAGGTCTCATGCTTAACAGAAGTCATACAACCCCATACCCTAAGATATGATAAGTTTGGCTTCCTACCATTCCATAACTTATATGGAGTTTTATCCACCTTCTGGGTTAGAACCATGTTGGCTATGCGCGCTGTCGTTTCCGGCGCATAAGAGGGAGGCAAGTTTGTACGACTCATCATGGATCAGACCACATCCAATAAGGTCCGGTTTCTCCTTTCAAACACACCATGATGTTGTGGCGTTCCAGGTGGAGTGCGTTGAGAAATTATCCCACAAGCTTTGAGATGTTCCTTAAAGTCGTAGCTTATATATTCACCACCTCAATCTGATCGAAGAGCTTTTATCAGTTTCCCAAGCTGATTTGTACGTCATTTTGAAACTCTTTGAAAAATTCAAATGCTTCACTCTTTTTTCAATGGGTAAACATATCCATACCTATTAAAATCATTTGTGAAAGTTATGAAATACCTGTCACTACTTCTTGACATTGTTCTAACTTGACCACAAATGTTAGTATGTATTAGTCCTAATAAATTAGCAACCCTGGGTCCACCCCTCCCGTTGAATGCGCTTTAGTCATCTTGCCATAGAGAAAAGATTCATATATGTCAGAAGATTATCATCTGGTGGGCTATAAGATTCCATCGGTTTGGAGTTTTGACATATGTTTTTTGTTTATATGACCAAATCTACAATAAAAGATATGACTTATGAGAGTTTGGTTTCGATCGTTTAGTGTTGAGAGCATAAATAGAGTTATCACTACATGAGCCATGAATATTAACTTCATAAATTACATTATGAGGCCTAGCCTCAAAAGATAAAATGTTTGATTTCATAGTTAGTATGTTTCCATTATGGAACCGGAAGAAAAATCTTGCTCATATAGTCAAGCAGCTAAGATAATGTTTCTAGTTACTGATGTTATATAACAAACATTATACAAATACAAATACAGACCATTCAGTAACAAAATGGAATACTCTCCTTCGGCTTCAACCGCAACATTAGCTCTGTTTCCAATGTGGAGCACCAATTGGCCTTCCTTGGCCTGTCTAACCTAATCATTGCAAAAGTTATTACCACACCCATTATCGAACACCCATGAGTTACTACTGAAGGTATAACTTTATAACAAAGATACCTAATGCTAAAGCCCTATTAGGATTCCTCTTCATCCCAGCTTATAGCTTAGGGCAATCCCTTTTCTAATGGCTAGCCTTCCCACAATGAAAATAGTTGGGTTTTTCATGTGTCTTGGTTTGTGCCTTGGCTATAGGTGCTTGCTTCTTTTTCTAAGCCACCTTTAGCTTGGCCTTAGGAGTCTCCCACGCTTCTTGAACTTGTCATTGCCCTTGCCTTGAGAATTTGGCTTCTTGACTTGACCTCCCTTATTCGTAGAACCTGTTTGGTTTTGGAAGCATTTTGGAAGTTCTTCTTGGCAACCCTTAACATGTCGAGAAGTTCAGAAATCGACTTTTCAAATCTATTCATGTTATAGTTCATCACAAAATGATCAAATGACTTTGGAAGTGACCCTAGTCTCATAACGATAGCTAGATCATTCTTAAGTGGTGAACCTATATCAATAGTTTATTTCTCTATTTTAGTTATAAAAATCATTACTTTAATAATTAGGTCGGTATTCGATAACAATTTTGCAGGATCGGGTTTGTCACTTAAACACTTGTATTTCTCTCAAACTCACTTGTGGTAACACTCAAATCAGATGAAGTAATGTCTTTTACAAGAGTTGATAATAATATAATAGGTAGCAAAGGAACACGCAGAAATAAATTTTCAAGGCACTTGTATATATTACTTCTCAACTCAAGATATTACAAGACTCTTACAAGCATGAAACAAGAGTTACAATGAGAAACTATATATACTAGATCCTACAGCCGGATATACTTTGATACCAGTTGGAAACCTAAGACTAAAGCATATACTACAATGCTAAAGTTAAGGTATCTTAGATAAAGTATTATCTAAGATATGGTAGTCATGACATGTCCATGACTTACCTTTTGTCACCAACTAAAGATGGCAACTGTACTAACATAAAAAGGTAAACAGTGGATTAAAGTATGGTCAACTACATGGCTTTTGAGAAAACGCCATGCAGTATCTCAGAGATTTGCAGCGGAGTGTCAGAGAGACCATACTTATGTCCACTGGATAATAGGAGTGTCTTCCGAAGGTAAGTTGGCTTTGGAAGAACAAGTTCTTCCGAAGCGACTTATACTTCGGAAGAGGGTTCTATACTTCCGAGGTTTGAGGACTTCTGTACTTCGGAAGTTGACTTTAGATCTTTCTTTCTGAGTCTTGATCTTCGGAAGTAGGTTCTTTGTCTTCGGAAGTTGGAGTTTTCCTTCGGAAGTAAGCTTTACACTTTGTCTTCGGAAGAGCTCCTTCTTCCTTCGGAAGTTCCATACTTAGCTTCGGAAGTCCTTTGTTTGTTGTACCAAAATCTTCTAAGTGACTTGGTTTTGGTTGCACCAGCCTTTCTAGATCCAACAAACTCCCTAGGCTGATGCTACCAAATCCTCACTTATTTCTGCTTCTCAAAGCCTTCAGCACTAGGGACAAAAGGTATATGTCTGTCTCTTTGTTCTTCCCTGAAGTGGTGCTGAGAAGCTTGTACAAGTCATTGGTGGATAGGAGACCCAGTCTATCACTCTGATTGACATGTACCCTCTGTTGTGTCCCCCTGAAGAGAGTTAGTTGACGGGAGTTATAGTCATACTCCCATCTAACTATGGATTCAAGTTCAGGACCTTCAACCATTTGTAGAAAGGCTTTGCCTTTGGTTGCTGATCCCTTCCTTTCCTCCTCCTCTCTCAGTTTCAAGTCTACTTCAACCTTGCTTCTAGCAGTTAGCTCGGCCATATGAAGGCTACCTAGATGATTTCTGATATGGGCAGCTACATCAGAGTTTGAAGGGTTGGAGAATGGCTTCTCTGCTACCTCAGCAATGTCAAACCTGCTTAAGTGTAGCAGAGATGAGGCACTTAGCCTGTTGAGCTCTCCATTCTCTCTTTCAACAACAAAGTTGTGAGAAGAGTCTTCGAACCTCCACTGGATGATCTTTTTTCTAAGTGCAAGAGGTTGTCTTGGCACCCAGTCTCCTTTCTTAGTATCCAGTAGAGTCACCAGCGTTCTCCTGTAAGGCCCCGTTCCCGGGACGCTTACAGTTGGTCATTCATCGCACATAAAACATAAAATTACATTACATTAAGAAATCATTGCAGCGGAAACATTCAAAAATGACATCACGTTTCATTATAATTACTTTTGCCAAATAATACATCACTATCCGGTTACAAAATTCATGTTTGCATTACATCACAAAAGCTATATAATTGGATGCCATCCCAAAAGAGCCGAGTAGCCTCGTCGTGCCATCCTCAGCAATCATTTACCTGCCAACTGGAAAATGCAATAAAAGTCAGCGTTGCTGAGTGAGTTCTAGTTTTAATGTAAAACATACTTTACTTTCATATAAAGCTATTCGTTACTTTAACGTGATCACACATCATACGTACGCATAGATAATATCATTATTATCTTCTTCATTCATTCATTATCTTCCATTCTTTTCGTTCATTCTGTCTTCCGAGTCTTTTGCGACAACATGGTCGCTCACCTCAATGGCAATCTCAATGATTGCACGCTATCCGAGTCTTTTGCACCCCTAGGGTTGCTCACCCCAATTGCCCATCACGATAGCAAGCTATCCGAGTCTTTTGCAACAACAAGGTTGCTCACCCCAAGGCAACATCACGATAGCACTTACTCGAGTCTTTTGCAACGACAAGGTTGCTCACCTCATAGGCAATCTAAATGATTGCACTTCATCCGAGTCTTTTGCAACACAAAGTCGCTCACCCCAATAATTATGCTTGCAAGCCTTTCTTTCGTTCATTCATCATTCATTAATGCATGCATTCTTACTTCATGTTCCTCTTTCATTATCTTTCGCTTTACATTACATAATACTTCATTCATTCATTCATTCATTAGCATGACATGTAAAGCCACAAGAAAGATAAGCATACATCATAATAAGGAACATATCATACACATTCATCATCATCATACAGGGCAACATCATACATTCATAATATGCATAAACATGCAACATCCTCATCATCATGCCCTACATGCTCTCTAAGGCCATAACCATCCTCTTACATGCTCTTACGGGTTACCTTACGTCAACATTTACATCTGCACCTTTCCCCGAAGGCCAGAAGTCAAACTACACATTCCTTCGAGTGCAACAGCCCTATTCGGGCGTATGGACACCCTTCAGTCGCATGGCCTCCATGCGACTGAACATCATGCGACTGGACTCATGCGGATGGTCATCTATGCGAATGAACATTCAATCGTGCGTATGGACCTTGTACGAATGGGATTACTGCGAATGGGCACCTATGCGACTGACCTCATGCGAATGGACTCATGCGACTAAGCATCTATGCGACTGAACCCTCAGTCGTGCAATCCCCATGCGACTGGACTCCCAGTCGTGCGACTGAAATCCTAGTCGTGCGATTGAACCCTCAATCGTGCGAATGAATCCCAATCGTGCGAATGACCCTCAATCGCCCTCATTCGGCCGTATGGCCTTCATTCGGTCGCCTAGCCCTAGCTGATGCAGAATGGAGTTCATCCCGAACCCAATCTGCCATTTTCGGCCTCCAAGCTCATCCAAACCCATTCTAAGCCTAAATCAACCCTCCTGGACCTTAGGAATGCATACCATAACACCATACAAGCACACACAAGCCCGAAATCATACTCTAAACACATCATACACATCACACCCAAATGGGTCAAACACACACACACACATAAAAACGGGTTTTGAACATCTTCCAGCCCCAAAATCAGTTGAAAACAAGTAAAAGTGGGGTCCTAGAACTCACACAATCAAGCACAACGTCAAGGGCTTCGATTTGGCTTCCCACTCGACGAATTTGGACACCCGAATCACCCGAAACACCTCTTTTTTCTCTTTTCTCTTCTCCTTTCTCTCTTTCTCTCTCTAGATGGCTGAATTTGTGGGGGAAATGGGGAGAGTTGGCTGCCCTCTCCCCACTAATACCACCTCTTTGCCCGACTTTTCTTCGTTGGCGAGTTTGGTCCCTCGACTTTGGACTTTATTTCCTTTTCTTTCTTTGCCGGCTTCAAAATAATAAATTTCCGGGTGTTACAAGTCCACCCCCCTTAAATAGGTTTCGTCCCCGAAACCTGTTATTCCTCAAACAAACGTGGATAATGCTGTCTCATTTCTTCCTCAGTCTCCCACGTTGACTCGGATCCCTTCCTGTGCTTCCACTGTACACGCACAAGAGGAACCACTTTATTCCTTAGCCTTTTCTCCTTTCGGTCGATGATTGCCACTGGTTGCTCCACATAATTGAGCCGTTCGTCTACCTCGATATCTTCCAATGGGACAATCATATCTTCATCTGCTAAGCACTTCCTTAGATGAGATACATGGAATGTCGGGTGAATTCCACTTAACCAATCTGGTAACTCCAGTCTATAGGCCACCTCTCCTACTCGAGCAATGATTCGGAAAGGGCCTATATACCTTGGGCTCAACTTGCCCCGCTTTCGGAAGCGAATGATACCCTTCCAAGGTGAGACCTTCAACATAACCCGGTCACCCACCTGGAACTCAATCGGCCTGCGCCTTTTATCAGCATACGACTTCTGTCTATCTTTGGCTGCCTTCATGAAAGCTTTAATCTTCTCAAGCTTCTCAGTCGTAGCCTCGATAACCTCGACGCTTCCCAATTCCTTCTGACCAATGTCACCCAACAAACAGGTGTTCTGCATCTCCTACCGTATAGCATCTCATATGGGGGCATACCAATACTGGCATGATAGCTGTTGTTGTATGAGAATTCGGCTAACGGTAGATGGTCGTCCCAACTTCCACCAAAATCAATAACACATGCCCGAAGCATGTCTTCCAGTGTCTGAATGGTCCTTTCTGATTGACCATCAGTCTGGGGATGATAAGCCGTGCTAATATGTAACCTCGTCCCCATAGCATCGTGGAACTTCTTCCAGAATTTAGATGTAAACCGGGTGTCGCGATCCGACACAATAGACACCGGCACACCATGACGAGTCACAATCTCCTTGATGAACAGATCAACCAACCTCTCAGATGAATATGTTTCGTAGATCGGTAGGAAGTGAGCACTCTTCGTCAAACGATCAACTATCACCCATATGGCATCATACCCTTTCGGGGTACGCGGCAGCTTTGTAATGAAATCCATGGTGATGTGCTCCCACTTCCATTCCGGTATATCTAGAGGTTGTATCTTCCCATACGGCTTTTGGTGCTCGGCCTTCACCTGTAAGCAAGTAAGGCACTTACTCACATACTCCACCACGTCGCGCTTCATACCCGGCCACCAATAATCTTTCTTCATGTCATGGTACATCTTCGTGGCACCAGGATGAATGGAGTACCGAGTCTTGTGAGCTTCATCCATTATCTTCCCCCGTAGATCCCCAAAACGAGGAATCCACACACGATCAAATCGGGTTCTAACACCGAGCGTGTTTTCACCCAGTTCTCCAACCAGACCTCTCATTCTTTCAAAGTTAAGATGATCTTCTTTCAATGCCTCATCTTGAAACTCTTTAACCTGCTTCATCACATCGGAGGTCATGATCAACTGATAGGCTTTCACCCGAATCGGCTCGGGCCTCTCTTTCCGGCTAAGGGCATCAGCCACCACGTTGGCCTTGCCCGGATGGTAGTGGATCTCACAATCATAATCCTTTATAAGTTCCAACCACCGCCTCTGCCTCATGTTCAAATCCTTCTGCTCAAAGAACTACTTCAGACTCTTGTGGTCAGTGAATATGGTGCACTTCGTCCCGTAGAGGTAGTGCCTCCAAATCTTTAATGCAAAGACCACGGCTGCCAGCTCCAAGTCATGAGTAGGATAATTGACCTCATGAACCTTCAACTGTCGGGATGCATAGGCTATGACCTTTCCTCTCTGCATCAACACGCACCCCAACCCCGAGTAAGAAGCATCGGAATAAACCACCAGATCTTCACTTCCATCGGGTAATGACAGAACAGGAGCTTGAGTCAATCTCGCCTGCTTGACCCCATACGAACTTCACATCTTTTCGGGTCAACTTAGTTAGTGGAGAAGCAATCTTAGAGAAGTCCTGGATAAATCTTCTGTAGTAGCCCTCCAAACCCAAGAAACTGTGAATCTCGGATGGCGTCTTTGGCGACTTCCATTGCATAACAGCCTCCACTTTCGCCGGGTCCACCATAATCCCGTCGGGATTCACCACGTGACCCAAGAACTGAACTTCGCGCAACCAGAACGCGCACTTGGAGAATTTTGCATACAACTTCTCCCTTCTCAACGTCTCTAGAACCTCCCGAATGTGACCGGCATGCTCTGCTTCGCTCCTCGAGTAAATCAGGATATCATCAATAAACACGATCACTGATTTATCCAACATAGGCCGACACACACGGTTCATCAAATCCATAAAAGCAGCTGGCGCGTTGGTCAAGCCAAAGGACATGACAAGAAACTCGTAGTGACCATAGTGCGTACGGAAAGTTGTTTTAGGAATATCTTGCTCCTTCACTTTCAACTGATGATAACCAGATCGAAGGTCTATCCTTGAAAACCAACTGGCACCCTGAAGCTGATCGAACAAATCATCTACCCTTGGTAAGGGGTATCGGTTCTTCACTGTCAACTTGTTCAGCTCGCGGTAGTCGATGCACATCCTCATACTACCGTCCTTCTTCTTTACGAACAGGAACGGAGCACCCCAAGGAGAGATACTCGGTCTAATGAACCCCTTATCAAGCAGCTCTTGCAACTGCTCCATCAATTCTTTCATCTCGGTCGGAGCCAACCGATACGGTGTCTTGGCGACAGGTTGGGCACCCGGTATCAGATCAATCTGAAACTCGATCTCTCTGTCAGGTGGCACTCCTGATAAGTCTTCTGGAAACACATCTGGAAAGTCACACACAACCTGTACATCGGCTAGTTGTGGTGATGGCGTATCCACATCCTTTACATAGGCCAAGTAGGCATTACACCCACGCCTCATACACTTTCCCGCCACTGCCATCGAGATCACCTTCGGAATCGCAGTAACCCGATCACCATAAACCGTCACTGAACTACCGTCAGGCGCCAACAACCGAATCATCTTCTTGCGACACACAATGTTCGCCTCGAAGTCCGCTAACCAATCCATCCCAAGAACCAAGTCAAAACCACCTAAGGTGATCACAAACGGTCTAACTGGAAACTTATGACCCTCGAGTTCCACATCACAGTTCTCTATCATCTCAGAAATCCTGGTAGACTTACCTATGGCAGTTTCTACATCGAAGGGCGCATCAACACATCTACTACTAACAGGCAGCTTAGCACAGAAAGTAGCAAAAATAAAACTCTTACTCGCACCAGAATCAAATAACACATAAGCTAAAGTTTGGTTCACCAGAAACGTACCGGACACGACATCAGGGTCCGTTCTAGCTTCCTCCTGTGTCATGGTGAATGCCCTGGCGCTCGCCCTCGGTCCATCACCTCCCGTCTTCTTTGCCCCTGAACTCTCAGCCCTCGGCTTCTTACAATCTTTGAGCACGTGACCCTCTTCACCACAGTTAAAGCATCGGACCGCACGACAGTCCTTTGCCATGCGCCCCGCCTTTCCACACCTGAAGCACAAGTTCGACCCAAACCTGCACTCCCCGCTGTGCTCCCGTCCACATTTACCACACCTTCTTGATCCCGCACTTGACATGCCCACACGGCGATCATCCACCCGTGCCTTTTTATTACCCATCGAGGCATTACCCCGACCAAACCTCTTCCCCTGCCAGCTTCGATCACCACCGCTCTTCCTGCCACCATCAGTCACCACCACCGCCCTCTCATCATACAATCTCCCCGCTAAATCCACCGCCGACCTAAACGTGCTCGGCCGGGCGGCGATCATGTGCCTGCGAATATCCGCCGGCAAACCCTGTATATACCTCTTGATCTTTCGGGACAGAGGCGTCACTTGATCCGGCACCAGACGTGCCATCTCGTTGAATTTCGTGGTGTACTGTTGGTGTGTCATGGTTCCCGCCTCCAGTTGCAGAAACTCCCTTTCAACCTTATCCATTTCCCGGTGAGGACAAAACTCCTCGATCACCATCTTCTTCAGTTCGGGCCACCTCATTCTCCCGATCGCCCGATTACCCTCTGCTTGGACAATGTTGTCCCACCAGCATAGTGCCGAGTCCACGAAGGAGTGGGTGGCAAACTTGACTTTCTGATCCTCTCGGCACTCGCTGATGTCGAGAACAGCCTCCATTTCTCTCACCCATCGGTGAGCAGCAGCCGCATTACCATTTCCGTCAAAAGTAGGGGGCTTGCATCTCATAAACACCCCGTAGTTACAGCCTCGTGCCACCTCTCGCACAGGCTCCTCTTCCTC
>CM046039.1:56294819-56384819 GCA_025215565.1 Flaveria ramosissima
AAAGAATCGCACCCTCATTGAAGTCGCTCGTATGATGTTGATTGAATCCTCTTTACCCATTATCTTTTGGGCAGAGGCGGTGAATTGTGCTTCATATGTTCTGAACAGGGTGCTGATCGTCAAAGACAAAATGAAGACTCCTTATGAACTTTTTCATAGGAGAAAGCCTTTGATTGACTTCTTTCGATCATTTGGTTGCTCGTGCACTTTACTAAATACCCAGGCACAAAAGACGAAATTCGGTGCTGTGTTTGATGAATGTTACTTCGTCGGCTATTCTTCTTCTTAGAAAGCTTATCGGGTGTATAACAAGAGAACCCGTATTGTGCAAGAATCTAATTCCTCAGATGTTCGATCTGAACCAGCATGATTCCTTGACTCCGATACGGTGTTTCACTCTTTTAATCTTCAAGTTTTCGATGATGATGCGTCTTTCTCCAATGTTCAAACAAACATCATTCCTCCAGCTCCATTACCTGTCATTCCTCAAGCCCCTCCCAATACATCAGCAAATGATGCTACATCTGTTGACATTGCATCTTCCTCATCATCATTTGACATTTCACCTTCACCTGTTTCTGCATCTCTTCCCTCATCACCTACATCTACCTTACCGTCTTCCTTACCTTCATCTACCCATCAACAACCCATGAGTTAACCATCTTCAAATACCCTACCCATAACTACTGATCTCAAAACTTTGAAAGATCATCCCCATGATAATGTTATTGGATCTATCAGTGATGAAGTTTGGATGAAGAGTCAATCCGGTTTGATTAATGTATGTCTATTCTCTTGTTTTATATCCCAAATTGTACCGAAGAATGTTCACGTAGCTCTTCAGGATCCTTGCTGGGTTGAATCGATGCAATTAGAGCTGAAACAGTTTAGGAAGCTCAAGGTGTGGACCCTGGTTGATCTTCCACCGAACAAATGCCCAATAGGCACGAAATGGGTGTTCAAGAACAAACCCGATGACCGTGGTATTGTGGTAAGAAATAAGTTAAGATTGGTGGTTCAGGGCTTTGCTCAAGAGGAAGGGATAGACTACATGCAAGTCTTTGCTCCCGTAGCCCGTCTTGAAGCCATTCGGATCTTTCTGGCTCATGCCACCCACAAGCAGTTCAAAGTCTATCAGATGGATGTCAAATGTGCATTTCTTTATGGAGACATTGATGAGGAGATATACATGTTTCAACCACTAGGTTTTGAGGATCCCGAATTTCTTGATAAAGTTTACAAGCTTGATAAGTCCCTTTATGTTCTTCATCAGGCACCTTGGATCTGGTATGAGACTTTAACACGGTATCTCTTAAACAATGGTTTTTCTCGTGGGACCATTGATATGATGTTGTTCAAGAGGGAAGTGGATGGTGAGATGTTGATTGTACAAGTCTATGTAGATGATATTATTTCTGTCTCCACCAATCCAAAATTGTGTCGGGAGTTTGAGGAGGTTATGCGTAGTCGCTTTGAAATGAGCATGATGGGGGAGATGTGCGTTTTTATTGGGTTGCAGGTTGAACAAAAGCCAAAGGGAATGCTCATTCATCAGGAGAAGTATATTAAAGAAATTTTGAAGAAATTCAAGATGGATGATGCTTCTCCTGAACTGACTCCATTTACTGCTCAAACATGCCTCAATCCTGACAAGAACGGGAAATCTGTTGATGCTCATCTCTACAGATCCATGATCGCTTCCCTCATGTATCTTACAGCAAGTCGTCCTGATATCACCTTTGCTGTTGGATATTGTGCTCGATACCAATCTGCCTCGAAAGAGTCTCATGAAAAGGCTGTAAAACGAATCTTTTGTTATCTTAAAGGCTCTTCTCGTATAGGGCTTTGGTATCCTTATGGTGGGAATTTTGACTTACATGCTTATTCTGATAGTGATTCTAATGGCTGCAGGTTAAACAGAAAGTCGACTACTAGAGGCTGTCAGTACTTAGGAATTGTCTGATGTTATGGCAGAGCAAGAAACAAACCACTGTTTCTCTCTCTACGGGGGAAGCAGAATACATTGCTACTTCAAGCTGTTGTTTACTAGTACTTTGGATACAACACCAGATGATTGACTACGGGATCAACCATACACCGTTGTTCTGTGACTACGAAGAAGCTATTGGCATTGCCAAGAATCCTATTCATCATTTCCGAACCAAGCACATCGAGACACAGATTCATGCAATCCGTGATGCTCATGAGAAGGGTTTTATTGATATTATTTCCATTGACACTAAAAATCAAAAAGCAGATCTTTTCACTAAAACATTTGATAAACCTCGTTTTTATGAATTGATCTCTATGTTAGGATTAATATCATTTTAAAACCCATTTTCCTTCAATTTGTCTCATGTACATATTATTTATACTTTGTTTGTTATTCTCTTTCTTTTCCTTTTTCTGCTCGCTCCATAGTCCTTCATCATTTTACATTTATATAAAAAAATGAATGATCTATCTATATGATTAAGAAATTTCTCCATCTTACTGATTCGTAAAAATTTCAGGGGAGAATAATTGGCTGCCTGGATGATGTGAAGGAGGTCAACAGTGTTGTGTTGGGATATGCTTGATAGGTTCAGCCAGAAAGCAAAGTATAAAGTAATTTCGTGGCTTAACTAACAGAATAAGAATCTTGATGACTCGAATAATCCTCTTGATATTTTTGGCCTTCACAAAGTTTCAAGTCCTTGTTCAAAAAGGGTTGAGAACGTGATATCTCTGCGTTGAGTTATTCTTATCTGAGGTATCCTTGCTTCTAAATCACACCCATCCTATCTCAAAAGATATATACTTACTCATCTTTGTATCTAAGAAGCTCCTTGTTGTATTCTTTCTCGTGCTTATCTCCTCTGCTATGTGTGAACATTGACCTGAAGTGATGATCTCCTTTGCTGTACAATAGTACTGACCTGGAGCTCTCATCGGCACGATTTGATGATCTTCTCTGTTATACATAAGTATAGACCTGAAGCTCTCATATGTCAGAATCAATTGATCAACTCCTCTGTTATACGTAAGTATAGACCTGGAGCTCTCATCATTTGATGTCTATAAGGACTATGCTTCTTTTGAAAAAGGATCTTAGCTGCTTTTTAAAGAATTAGTCAAGCAGAGCGTGTTATTTGTTCAATATATCATGAGGATAGGATAAGTTTCTTTGCCAAATGTCTGTGGGGACTAAGTCATTCAAAGTTTTCTTTAAAAGAACCAAAACATGATAACAGTAGCTGTGGTGCACTTGTTGAAACGAAGAAGGCATGGACTTAAAGGGAAAAGTATATCAGCAATCCCGCCAGAGTTTGACTCTCCAGAACATCTTTTTAGCTTCTCGTTCATATCTACTTTCTTCTGTTTAATTTTGTTGAAAATACGTGAAGTGTGGTGCGGTTTTGTGGGGGAAATTTTTTTTAGTTCTTTTATTTTGTTTAGTTTGTTTTAATTCCTTTCTAAATAATTTTACTTTATTTTATTATAAAAGAAATTTAAATTTTTTAATTTTTTAAGTTTCCAGCGAAATTATACTTTCGCTGGTAGTTTCACAGGGTGAAATTATAGCTTCGCCGGCTCTTTCGCACGTCACAAGGCCAGTTTCGACCAGAGTATACGAGCGAAACTATAGTTTCGCTGCATGCGAAACTATGTCCTATATAATTCAGTTTGCGAAATTATCTTCTCATTTTCGCATTATCGTAGTTTTTATGTTAGAAAGACTCCCTTGACCTTATTTTACGAATGTGAGATTTTGTACTTGTGGTTCTCGATTGACTCTTGTTTTATCTTTGCAAGTGAGTTTCGAACTCAGGACTGTAGTTTGATCTTGGTTTAAATGCTTCATTGTGGGTTTATTTGATTGAGACTCTTCGGTACCTTCGCAGTTCTTGCGAAAGTATCGATAGTCCAGCGAAACTGAACGAAAGTTCAAAGGTTTTTCAGCGAAACTGTACAGCCATGCTGTCCGGGCAAACTTAACAGTTTCGCTGATCATATTTCAGTTTCGCTGAGTTGAATCTATAGTTTCGGCCTGTCGAATCTATTGCATGTCTTGCCGAAACTACTTCATAATAGCTGCCGTAATTACATTTTCGCTTGCCTATACTTATATTTCGACTAGCGAAACTATAATTTCGCCTAGCGAATTTAAATTGATTTTTATTCTTTTTAATTATTTTTCTTTAATATTCATTGTAATATATCTTTCTAATGCGTTTCATCTGCTTTTCAGATAAAATGGCTAATTTAAAGTTTGATCAGAGGAATAACATCATGGCCATCTTGGATGATACACATCCCAAAGCTGCAGGGTTCAGAGATTGCATCCGATGGCTTCAGAGATCTCCTATCACCTATGCGATATCTCATTCTACTACTATATATGATTTACAAATTATAGATTTTTGGCGTACAGTTAGTATGACACCAGAGCCAATCCTCAGAGGATTGTGGCAAGAGTGCTGGAGAATGATCTGATTATTACTACTGAGATTATCTCGAGGGTGTTGAGACTCGATGAGGATACTGGAGAGGAGGTCATGTTGCAGGACAGGTGAAGGGTATGCATTTACAACACAACAACACAATGAGAGTTGCTTAAAACACTTAACAAATTAAGTAGGAAACTGGTTAACTTGTTAATGAAAGATGCTAAGAACACATGTAAATATGAGACAGAACAAGATGGCAAACAACACAAGTAGTTGGTTTTCAAGAATGCTGTATATTGCTTCTCAAGTTCTATTACAAATGTTACAAAGCATACGATTAAAAGTTACAAGTACTTGAGATACTTTATACTACATCCTACAGCCGGCCGTACTTTGAATGCCAGCTGGATACAATTGACTAGACAACTAAAAAATCAAATGTAGAGTCAAAAGGCAGATTTGCCTTTTGACTAGTGATTATGACATGCCATAGCTCACATCCTAATATATTACAAAAGGATAAAAGTACATAAAGTAGAAAGCATGGACTCAAGACCTTAATGTACAGTTACCAAAAGCATAGACCTTTTCACCAACTCATGTAAGTTGGTGACTTTACAGAGTAGCAACGGAAAGGTGGTCCAACTTTATGGTAAAGTACATCAGATAAAGGCATATCTCTAAAAGTCTTCGGAAGAAATCTGTCTTCACTCTTTGGCTTCGAAAGACTTTGTCTTTCAAGCTTCGGAAGACTTCACTTTTGGCTTCAGAAGATGTTGGTCTTGGCTTTGGAAGATTTTACACTTAGAATATTTCTAGTGCATGGTGTAAAACTTCCGAAGAATTTCTACTTCTGTTATTCAATGCATGTATGCAGAGAGACTTTGGATGGTTTGGCTGCATCAGACTTATAGGAATTCTTAAAAACTCCCCCTAGGCTGATGCTACCAAAACATTTAGAAGATCTTCAGATGTTGGTGGTCTTCAGGATGATAATGACCATACCCTTCTTCATCAGATGGTCAGGATCACTCAGACCCTCATAATATCTTCTCATCTCAAAGAGATCATGCAGAGGTAAGTTGATTATGTCTTGCCATGTATAGACATTCTTAACACCTTGATCTCTGATCACATGCCATCTCTCTATATTAGTAGTGAAGGTCCAGAAGACTTCTTCTTCTTTGACTTTGGTTTGGAAGCCATTCTCTTCTTCCTCTTAGAAGACTTCAACTGAGAAGACTGGTCTGCAGCACCTTGTTGATCATCCTTGTCTTTCTCAGTTGGGTGTTCCTCCCTCACAGGTTCAGAAGGAGACGGAGTTTGACCCTGCTGTGGATCACAAGATGAAGCTTGCTGAGGCTCAGCAGGAGGTCGTGGTTGTGTTGTCTCAGGTTGTTCAACCTTAACCTCTACTTCAGGTGGGATTTGACTTGGAGGGGAGTGTAAGTCAATCAGCTCTCCAATCTTGACCTTCTGCTTGATTACCCTGATATGCTCATCCATTGTGGATAGAGACATAGGGCCAAGTCTCCTTTTGGAGAATCCATACAGCTTCAAGAAGCTCATCATCCTTTGTCTGTTAACAGACTTCTTTGTTGATACATATGTACCTAGATCCTGATATGAATGTAATATGTCTTGTTTGTCTTACACTGATGTAATGTTTGGAATATTGATGAAATGAGAATGGTTGTTTGTGATTTATAATGTTTAATATTTCATTAATGAGTTGATGTTGAATTGGTTAAATAGGTTTGTGATTGTTTGAATTGATACACATAATGTTATATTAATGAATACATTCAAACTTAACAAAATGAAGTTCTCATGCGAATGGCCCATGCGAATGGACCATACGCATGAATAACTTCAGGTGAATGACTCAGTCGCACGACTGAACCAGGAGACTGGATCAGCCGTATGATTGTAACATGAGATTGGCTCAGTCGCACGACTGAACCAGGAGACTGGATCAACCGCATGGCTCAATCGCACGACTGAACCATGCTAATGGTTCAGTCGCCCGAATGAGCAATCCTAACCTATAAATACCACCCAATTCGTGGAAAAACGTAAGCATTCATTCTATTTCGACTCCAGACGTACCCTAGCCGTCCAGAAGCCTCCAAGTTCATACTCCAAGTTCATAGAACGCTGTAGATCGATTCCTAATCGATTCTTAACGTTTGATTCAATACCTTATTGATTCTACGTGCGTTCTCACTGATTGGATCGCCAATCAAATAGGATTCCGCACTATTTGGTTTGGTGTACACGTTAATCAGTTGGTGTTTCGTTCAAATACCAGATCCTAACAAGTGGTATCAGTGCTTTGGCTCTTGATTACGTGTGATTCAATATATTTTGATACAAAGTTTGTGTTTTTTCACTAAAAACGCAATCTTTTTGTGTCAAAAGTTGTCTTGGACGTTCCCTGCTCATCAAGTTTTGGTTTCTACGGCATTAGGCGATTAGGGTTGGTGAAAATTTGGGTTTTTACGGCCAAAACACGTTTAACATAGAAATTGTCGAAAAACAGCAGCTTCAGTCGCACGATTGACCCAATCGCACGACTGGACTTCATTCGCATCTTCCAGACGCATGATTGGACTGAGTCGCATCTTCATTCGTACGACTAAGACTACCGGTCACATTGTTCATACGCATCAGCTTCATTCGCACGACTGAACCAGTCACTTAGTTCAGTCGTATGATTGAACCAGTCGCATAGTTCATTCGCACGGATAGCCCATTTGCATCACTCCATTCCCACCAGTTGACAGATTGTTTATGAGACTTAAAGTTAATCAAGATGGAGGATCAGATGTCAGCGTTTACAGCCGGGAAGGACTCACGGATTCAGAACTTACTACTGCTGGAGAGTGAGGTGGGGAATCATAATAAACCTCCAAAGCTTTTAACGTTAGATGAGTTTCCCCACTGGAAACAACGTTTTGAGATCTACCTCAATGGAGTGGATCCAAATATGTGGGAAGCTATTGAAACGGGATACAGTATGCCGGTGGGAGCTGATGGGGTGAAGCTTACTTTAGGAGGAATGACTGATGCACAGAAAGTTAAATATAATGCAGAAAAGAGAATCTATGCATTGCTAACGCAGTCTATTCCTAAGGATATTTTTCACCAGTACTCTGAGAACAGGCAAGCCAAGAAATTATGGGATGAGCTGGAGAAACGATATGACAGGAATGCTTCATTGAAAGCAATTAAAGCTAAGGAGTTAAAGAAAGAATTTGATAACTTCTCATCAATGGGAAATGAGAGCTTTGACGATGTCATTGATAGATTCTACCATCTGATGAGCAAGCTGCACACACATGGTGTTACTACTACCATGGAATATAAAGTATCAAATTTCGCAGACGGACTACCAGAAAAATGGGGTTCTTTTGTGTCAAATCTGAGACAGAATGGAATTTTGGAAAAGTTGGATATCAATGACTTCATTCTAAAGTTGCGAGAAGAAGCGCTTAGGATGAAGTACCGAGCTCAGAAGTCTTCATACACGCAGAATCCAGCTTTGTACAATGCAACTCCTCAAGTTAAGACGTCTAGAGCACCTCTTCAGACTGCGTTTGTGTCTAGCTCATCTGGTTCTTCACAAGTCTCTCCTTCAGGATCAGAAACGTCAGGGTCTTCTAGTACCCAATATATTGGATCTGAAGCAAATGCTACACGACTGAAGACCGAGAATCTCGGAAACGTGACAGTAGAAGTAGCTCGAGAGCACATGGACCTATTGGTAGCAGTGGTCCATTCCTATGATGGACTTGTTGCTGGGAAAATTGGAAACTGCCATCTGGCAGATGAGGACTACGAGCAGGTAGATGAGACTGAGCTAGAGAGGATGGATATTATGTGGGCCTTAGCAAGTGCTGTCCGGAGGGCGAAGAAGTTTGTGAAGAAGACCAGACAAAACTTGGTTGCTACTAAGGACACTACATTTGGCTTTGACAAGAGCAAGGTGACCTGCTTCAACTGTGGAGAAAAGGGGCACTTCAAAAGAGTGTGTGAAGCCAAAGAAGACTGGGAACGGGAATCCATTCTTGTCCTTCACTCGTCAAGACAAGCAAGCTAGTAGTTCTACTTCATCAAGCAAGGATCCAAAAGCCTTGACTGCCCATGATGATAAAGGACAGGACTGGAGCTTTCAGTTTGTCTCTCCGAGAAAATCTAACATTGCGAGCGTGGAAGACTTAGATGATGATTTCACGAGTGAAGGAGATATTGCAGTTGAGATAGCGATGTCAAACAGTGAAGAGACTGCAACAGAGGTCAGATACAAGCCTGAAGAAGGGACGTCTACAACAAAGACAGAATCACCAGAACCAGAGACATCTGATGCTGCGTTGATGGCTGGTTCATCAGAATCTCCTCAGGTAAGTACCACTGACCAAATGTTTCAAAATCATGCTTGTTTTGATTATAATACATTTAGAGAAAGCATAGATCAGAAATTTGCTAGGTTATTAGATCATAATGATAGCTTAGTAAAGGATTTGCAACTGTGCACTGAGGCTAATAGAGTTTTAAAACAAAATGAGCATAGTTACAAAGAAAAGATAGACCTTTTGAATAAACAGCTCAGGGAAACTGAAGTAGTAGCATTTAACCAAGCTAATGACATTAGGTACTATCTTAACTCCCTAGAAGACACTAAGAAACAAAAAGCAGTTTTAGAAGTAGAAGTCAACTCTTTAAAGCAAAAACTGCACAGTTGGACAAGTTCATCACATATTGTCCAACACTTAGTGAGAGAACGTAACAACGGGGAGGGTTTGGGTTATAAAGTGGTTCCACCACCACCTGAGACCTTGATGAACACTAAGAGTAGACCAATAAATAACAATCCCATCAAGGATCATGTGGTGTCTACTCCTCTTGTAAGTGATCCAGATTCCTCATGTTCTTCAATTGAATCTGGAACAAAACAAAAGGAGGCCACTTCAAAGGCAAAGGGTAAAATGCCTTGTGTTAATCTGGAAAAAGAATTTGAAAAGGTTAATATAAAGTCAGGGTCAAACAAAGTCAAATCTGAATCTAAAAAGACTGTTAATGTTAATCTTTCACAAGTCTCATGTCAAAATCCAGTTAACCAAAAAGGAAAAGATGTTAAAAGTGTTAAAACAATTAATTTTGTTAAACAAGAGAAAACATCAAAAGAAACAGAGTCAAAACCCAAACAAAGTGATGTCACTAGGGTGTCACACACATCTCCACAACGAAAGTTTAATCATAAAGTTGATAGCAGGTCATGCTACAACTGTGGAGAGTGTGGACACATTGCTTCCTTTTGTCCTTACTATCAGACACCTAGGAAGAAAATTGAACTTCAAGATTCAAAACCTAGGTCTTCTAAGAGGAAAGAAAAGTCAGTCCACAAACAGGCCTTACATAAATCTGGCCTATGGAAAGAAAAGTCATCCTCCGTGTCTGATAATGAAGACAAGAAGGCACCTGAGCTACCCTCACCTTCTAAGGGTCAATGGGTTGAATTCATGATGTGTGATGCCTCTGGGAAACCCAAGCCAGTAAAGGCTTGGGTTCCTAACCTAAACTAATGTTTTACATTGTATGTGCAGGGTGTTCGCTACAGTGCTGAAACCAACACGTGGATTGTAGACAGCGGAGCATCCAGGCACATGACAGGAAACAGAGCTCTTTTATCAAACGTGAAAGAAATAAAAGGAGGGCATGTTTCGTTTGCTGGTAACAAAGGAGGCTATATCACAGCTCAGGGAGAGGTTGGAAATCATAAAGTTAAGTTTGATAAAGTGAACTACGTTCAACAACTTCAAAACAACTTACTTTCTGTTTCCCAAATATGTGACAAAGGATTTAAAGTCATATTCGACAACAAGAAGTGTTACGTCCTAAAGAAAGACTACGTGATTCCGGAGGACCAAGTTTTGATGACAGCTTCAAGATATAAAGACCTTTATGTTTTGGATCTCTCAACGGCTTCTACAACGGATCATGAAGTTCAGTGCTTTCTATCAAAAGCTACTGAGAAGGACTCCATCTCCTGGCATAGGAGAATGGGACACATTAATCAACGGAAGATGAATCACTTGATCCAGAAGGATCTCGTGAGAGGAGTTAACATCAAAAATTTCCAACTTCCGGACTTCTGTGTAGCATGCAAGAAAGGCAAACAGACGGAGAAGTCTCATAAGGAAAAGAAAGTTCATTCTATCGAGCTTCCTCTTGAACTTCTTCACATGGATCTGTTTGGTCCAGTCAGTACAAAGAGCATTGCAGGTGACTTGTACTGTTATGTGGTTACTGACGACTACTCCAGATTCTGTTGGGTAATGTTTCTGAAGTCCAAATTAGAAACATTTGAATCATTCAAGAAGTTAGTAACCACATTGGAATCTCTCTACAAGCTGAAGGTGAGACAGGTACGCTCAAACAACGTGACTGAATTCAAGAATCAGTGGATGGAGGCTTACTGCAAGGAAAAGGGAATCGTGCACCAATTCACTTCTGCCTCCACGCCTCAGATGAATGGTGTTGCTGAGAGAAAGAATAGAAGCTTGATAGAGACAGCACGGACAATGCTGGCAGACTCGAAACTACCTATCCAATTCTGGAATGAGGCAGTGGCAAATGCATGTTATACATTGAATCGAGTTCTGGTAGTCAAGCGCCATGGAAAGACATGTTACGAGTTACTACAACGACGTAAACCTAATCTGGAGTATCTCGAACCATTTGGCGCGCCGTGCACACTTCTGAAGAAGACTCAAGAAGGAAAATTCAGCGAGAAGGCTGATGAAGGGATCTTCCTAGGATACAACATACCGAACAAGAGAGTTTACAACAACTCAATGGGTTTAGTAGAAGTGTGGTGTAATGTTGATGTTCAGAGATATACCACACCACCTACTGGAAAAGGACCCGCTTACTTTTTCGACTATGATGGATTCTTCAAGTCCTTCAACATCCATATCTCTCCTTCTGATGACGAGTTAGCTACACGGATGATGTATGATATCTTGAATACACCATCTCTTGATTCAACATCATCGACCTCACAGGGAGAATCGTCTCACCACTTAGGGGGAGTAGTCGACGACAGTGACTCCTCCTCAGAAGATGAAGCTGAAGAAGATGACCAGAACAGTCAGGAGGAACAGATTCCAATTCCTGCAAGTCCACAAGCATCTAACAGTGATGACCCTTCGACGTCGGAACCTCAAACTCCATCTACCTCAGATGCAGAACCAAATGTTCATAATCTTGGCTCTGAGGTAGTTGTTCCTACCACTCCAGGATCACGTTTAAATGTCTATCATCCCCTAGACAATGTCATTGGGGATGTCAGATCAGGAGTGCAAACCAGAAATCAGCTGTACTCAGCTGATTATGCCTCGGTTATGGAAAAAGGATACATTCATGATGGTGCTTATCGGTGTTTTGTCTCGCAGTTTGAGCCAAAATACGTCAGTGAAGCACTGAATGATGAGGCGTGGGTGAGTGCCATGCAAGAAGAACTTCTTCAGTTCAAGAAGTTAGGTGTATGGACTCTGGTAGATAGACCTAAAGGTGCTAAGGTCATTGGCACCAAATGGGTCTTGAAATGCAAGAAGGATGACCAAGGGGTCATTATCAGGAACAAGGCTCGACTGGTGGTTCAGGGATTTCGCCAAGTCGAGGGGATTGATTACAATGAAGTGTTTGCACCCGTGGCAAGGATGGAAGCCATCCGTATCTTCCTTGCCTATGCATCGTATATGAAGATTAAAGTCTATCATTAGATGTGAAGAGTGCATTCCTTCATGGGGAAATTCAAGAGACAGTTTATGTCAGTCAACCCGAGGGATTTGAAGATCCTTATCATCGGGCAGAGTTTACAAACTCGACAAGGCCTTATACGGGCTTCATCAAGCTCCAAGGGCCTGGTATGAGAAACTCTCGACTCATCTTGTGAAACACGCTTTCGCAGGGGAGTCATTGACTGCACACTGTTTATCAAAGAAAAAGATGGAGACTTACTGCTAGTACAGATCTATGTCGATGACATAATCTTCGGTTCAAAGAACGAAGAATTATGCAAAGAATTTGAAGCAGTAATGAAGGCAGAGTTTGAGATGAGTGCTATGGGGGAGATGAAATTCTTTCTCGGGTTACAGGTGGATCAGACACCAAAAGGGATCTTTCTACATCAGACCAAGTATGTGGGAGACATTCTCAGTCGGTTTGACATGGAGAATGCTTCTGCAGCTGGGACTCCACTTGCTACAAACCATGATATAGCACCTGATGAAAATGGAGATCTGGTAGATGCCACAATGTACCGAGGAATGATTGGATCCCTCATGTACCTCACTGCCTCAAGACCTGATATCATGTATGCTACATGTCTATGTTCTAGATATCAGGCTAAGCCTAAGGTTAACCATCTGATCGGGGTCAAGAGGATATTTCGTTATCTGAAGGGTACACCCACACTTGGGTTGTGGTATCCTCATGATGATGACTTTGAGCTCACGGCGTATAGTGACTCGGATTACGGGGGCTGCAAGATGAATTACAAGTCTACATCAGCAGGGTGTCAATTCTTTGGGAGGAGATTAGTGACCTGGCAGTGTAAGAAGCAGACCTCGGTTGCATTGTCAACCTGTGAAGCCGAATACGTTGCTGCTGCAAGTTGCTGTTCACAAATCATTTGGATTCAACAGCAAATGCGGGACTACGGTTTTAATTTCTCTTCTACTCCTATTTTTGTTGATAACTCTGCTGCAATTGCAGTAACTAAAATTCCAGTACAACATCCAAAGACCAAACACATCGGTATTAAATACCATTTTATAAGGGACTGTATTGAAAAGAACTTAATTGATGTGGTAAAGATTAATACTGATTTTCAACGCGCTGACCTCTATACAAAAGCTTTTGACAAACCACGTTTTCTATATCTGTTAGAGGTCAACGGCGTTAAAAAGAAAAGTGATGTTATTTCTGATGATGATCATGTGTAGTCCGATACAGTTAAGTCTAATTTTTTAATTTTTTTTAATTTTTTATTTTCTTTATTTATTCTATTTTCTGTTTAAATTAAATTCATGTTATTTAGCTGTCTATTAAAATCCTAAAATAATTAAATCCATTATGATTTTAGAATTTTAGGGGGAGAATAGGTCAGCCAGTAACATTAAAAAAAAACAGAGGGAGAAGGAAAGGCTAGCTGATATAAGGTAGACCGTACCTGTGATATCGATATAAACTCTTTGGAAAATGATAGTACACAGAAACAAATCAAGAGGGACTTTAAAATTTAATTTAGAAAAGATGCAAAATTCAAAGTATAAGTCTGTGTAGTCTGAGCAATATAAAAGGAAAGATGATAGAAAAACTGGTAACTACTAAGGTAACACAACGAAAGTAGACCTAGAGGTTGCTAGTCCACAGATGATATGTCGGTAGATTCAACACAATAGATGATTAGACCTGACTGGTGATCTCAAGATCAAACTAAGTTGTTCAACTGACTGTGGGCTCCCATCTTGTCACTGGTTAACACAATCAACAATATTCCAATAAGGGGTAATGAGCATGTAAACGCCACAAATGTGTGCGGATGACCATAAATAGAGCAAAGCACGAAAAAATGAAAGGCAAATGCTATCAAGCTAATAACTTATGTTGTTGGTGCATTATGTGCAAAAGAAAATTAAGATGCTCTAACAAGAAGATAGGTTGTGTGCCTCTCTGCTGTGCGATGGCACTGACCTGAGGATAAGCATAACCTAGATATTCTAGAATTCATTGTTGTTTGCCGCCTCTCTGTTGTGCGATGGCACTGACCTGAGGATTGGCTTCTCTTTGAAAGCTCTAAGAATAGTCTCTTCTTGTCAAAATACCCGTAGACCGCTCAAAAGCTCCTGAGGAATGTTGATTACCATATAAGTGTGGGATCCACAAATGTTGGTTGAAATAATTAAACATTAAACTATCACCAATCTGTGTCAAAAGTCTGTGTATGGATTTAAGAGGACAAATATACAGACAATCATCATGGCTGTAATTCTTGAAAGTTCAAATCAATGTGGGAATCTAATAGTACCAGTATGATTTCCTAAATTTGCTAACGACTCTGGATGAAAACCAAGAAGTGAGCATCAAGAGGTTTTGATAACAAGTCTCAAATGATTTGACTTGCCTGTATGATTCCAAAATTGAATTGGTCCAGGTATGGTCAAACTAAATAGAAGCTGCCTATTCCGGAACCGAATCCAGTAGATTTCTATCTTAAGATTTACCTCTCACAAAAAGTCAAAAACAAGTTTAATTTTTGTACTTTAGTTTAAATTTTCTAGTTATTTAGTCATTTCAGTTTGGTTGTTTGTCGGACTACATCATGAAATTCAGTAAGGGATTAATTCACCAAAAAAGGGTCATGTCTGAGATGACCACATGTGTTTTCAAAGGATAAATGGGTCACGTCTGAGGTGACGAATTGTTTAAAATGATCACGTCTAAGGTGATCAAAAGTTTTTCAAGTTAAAAAGGATCATGTCTGAGATGATCAAATGCGTATAATGTTGATTCTATAGTTTAAAAAGGGTTTAAATGTAAAATGGTAAGAAATGCAGAAAATTTCATAAGTGTGATCCATTCGCACGAATGGACCATTAGTATGGGCTTTTCATACGAATGGGAGCCATTCGTACGAATGGACCATGAGT
Source organism: Flaveria ramosissima (assembly GCA_025215565.1). Lineage (NCBI taxonomy): Eukaryota > Viridiplantae > Streptophyta > Magnoliopsida > Asterales > Asteraceae > Flaveria > Flaveria ramosissima. The sequence continues at coordinate 56,309,968 of CM046039.1, forward strand.
ATGGACCATTCAACCGAATGGCCCATACGAATGACCCAGTCGGATGTTTAAGAGCGAACGAATGAGTAAGTCGCACGACTGAACTCCAGTCGGACGACTAAAGGGGGCGACTGAACCAATCGTATGACTGAGGCCCATTTGCCCGAATGAAATGTGCGTATGAGCCCAGTCGTACGATTAAATTTAGGTTTAGTATAAATAGAGGGAGAGTCGGTCGCAGAGACTCACCACTCTCAAATTTGCCCTAAATCGCACGACTAACGTTACTCTGCCCAAATTTCGTTTGATCACTATAAACCCTCGATTCTCACATACTGACCATTTGCATTGACTCTACAGGTAATTTGCGGTGCAGAAACATTACTATATCACTCAACTTGACACTTAATCTGGACAATCGGACTCGTTAGAAAACCCGTGACTTGTGTGGCAAAATAACCTAACTAAACGACGTAAACAAATGAAATTAAAGGTGTTAGGTGTTAAACGAATGGATTGCGAGTCTAAAGAACCAGAACACGAAGTCTAAAACTCAAAATTGGTGAAAAATTGAATTTGAATTGAACAAACAGAACAACATGCGAATGGACAGGTTGATGAACTTCAGTCGCACGACTGAAGTGTGCGAATAGCTTAACCGCACGACTGAACCATGCGTATGAGTTCAGTCGCACGACTGGTGTAACCGCATGAGGTTACATACGCATGAGTCCAGTCGCACACTCAGTCGTACGTATGAGGTCATTCGCACGACTGAATCCCAGTCGCACTGCTCATTCGCACGACTTGATCTCAGTCGCACAACCTCATTCGCATGACAGAAAAGAACTTTTTCAAGTCGAAGTGTTTCATGACATTCTTAGCCAATGGGTACTAATGTTCACTTTCTTTGTGTAACAGATGGCGAGTCGATGGACCATGAGTACGAAGCATAATATTTGTGCTCATCTGGATCTGACATCCAGAAATGCTTCAGACTTCTCTGGCATTATCACCTTTCTAAGGAGATCGAGGATTACACACGCTATATCTGCTCCATGTACTCCTTATCGTTCTATTCAGCAGGCCTTCTGGGAAGGTGCAGTAGTTGATCGATCCTCTGAGCCTCACTGTATCATGAGTACTATCTTTGGAGAGGCTATAGCTATCACAGAGGAGGATCTTAGGATCGTGTTACAGTTGGGGGACGATGCTGACTGTCCTACTAGACTACACCCCCTTGCTGTGAGAGGATGCTTTCTTCGAGCCAAGTACTCTGGGGACATCAATGCTGGGGTGCTCAATAGGAGCAACCTTTGTCCCCAGTTCAAGTACCTTGCTCACGTATTGCTGAAGTGCATAGCATCCAGGAAAGGAGGTTTTGATGAGTTGTCTGACCAGATCCAAAACGCCTATGTTGCGTTGGTGCTGAACCATCCGTTCAGCTTCTCCAGGATGATCTTCACCTACTTGGTGGAGAACATTGAGGGGAAAGGGAAGGAGGGCTTCTGCATGTACCCCCGATTCATGCAGATGATTATAGACCAGAAGCTCCTTTCCCTGCCGAAGGAGAAGGAAGATGCAGTAGTGCTTGAGGTGATGGATGATACCACCTTAGGCCGGATGAAGGTATATACAGGGGGAAGCAGGTAAAACCCCCTGTCAGGCGATTGTTTGGGCATCTGGCCCGTGAGGACTATGTGCCAGCTCGGAGGAAGTGGCGCCACGACGACAGTGTTTCTGATGTTGAGCTGATTGCTCTACCCATCGATAATTCTGATGATGATGACAGTGGGGATGCTGGAGATACCATGCCCATTCCACCGAGGGGAACAACTACTGATAGCACACCTCCAGTATCTGCCCCCACTGGAGATATAGCTGAGTCGGCTGGGTTTCACCAGGACTTTATACCTGGTGAGGAAGAAGAAGAGTATCGGGAGAAAGTGCTGCTGACCCGAACTGCTGGTGAACGCCCCAGTGTATCAGGAGAAACTGCTGCTGACCCGAACTATGCTCCAAAGCCGTCAAGCCGTGTTCTAGGCGGAGCATCCTCCTCGACAGGATCGAGGAAGAAAAGGATGGCTCAGCCCCACGACATGAAGAAGAAGAAGCACAGACTCACCTACGTCACCACCACAGCCACCACCTCAGCCACTTTATCTACCACCTCTACAACCACACCATCCACCACCACAGCTACCACTACCACTACCACTACCACACCCCCTATCACCACACCTCCCACCACTACATATATGCCATCCACCACCATATCATTCACACCTACATCACCTCCACTATCATCTAGACCTAACCCCATCTTCACCACTGCCACCACCACCACCACTAGCCACCAAGCCGGGCCATCATCACATCCCTCACAACTATACGGATCACCTCTACCTCCCATTGGGGTAGAGGAACAGCTTTCAGCTCTGAACCGTATGGTGATGCGTCTGTTAGCCGCTGATGAAGAGAAGACTGCGCAGATTCGTCAGCTGGCAGAACTCACAGCTGCACAGTTCCAGTAGATATCTCAGTAGGCTCAGCAGATCGAGCAGCAGGCCCATCAAATGGCTGCTCAGAGCCTAGAGATTACCCAACTCCAAGAGCATAGAGTCATATCAGCAAAGAAGATTGAGGAGTTGGAGGATGCTAAAAAGACCATCATGCTCAAGCTCAAGGGAACTAAAGATGAGCCTCTTAAGATCAAGGAAGGAGATGGTGATGATGGTGATGATGATGATGAGGATGAGGATGAGGATGAAGATTAAGAGAGTGATGATGATGAAGGGATTGAGGAAGAAAGGACAGAGGATAGGCAGGAGGATGATGATGATGAAGGAGGAGATGCAGCTGCATCTGCCTCAGCTCAGGGTCAAGAAAGAAGATCAAAGAGAAATCAAGACCAACGAGCTTCCTCTTCTGCCTCACCGAGTGATGATCCAGCGATTCAAGATAAAAGTAATGATTAGATGTCTATGTATTTGATAGCTTTTGTACTTGAATCATGTATTTAAACTTATGTATTTGATGTTTATATTAAGATTAATGCATTTCACCTAAGTGTGATCTTTTTAGTGAGTATCAATATTTGTCTGGAACCTCTGGAACCGGTATCTGCCCATAATTGAATAGTAGCTTGAGAGATTCTGGCGGGGTTAATCGTCCGTCAAAGTCCATCCTGAATAGCATCCGAAGGGGGCGTACCATCCGTTACCCCTTGGGCTTTCGTCGAGCCCCGAGCTTGTGGTCCTCCTTTGAGTTTGGGTTCAATTGGATGAATCTGTCAAGTCAAGGTCAACGTACGTAGCAGCAAGGATGGTGCATCGCCTCTTTCTCGTTCTCGCTCGGGAGCCAAAACGAACACGCCTGCTACCTACTGTACTGGACCTTCGACCAGGCATTCTACCAGCCGAGCCCTTCTCACCTACCTGCTTTGGGGAGAGTTTGTCTTGATTATTAACTAATGTTTGATGTCTTACATGTTTAATCAAACAGATCCAAACTATCTAAGGGATGAATTTGATGTTGCTCCCCTTCAGCAGGCCAAGACTCAATTAACTATGATTCTTGATCTGCAAGGGATCGTCAGGAGATCTGTGAGTTATACCGCTGAAGAAGGGAAAAAATTCATGATCTTTCAAATGAGCAACTAGCTGAGATGTTCAAGCTAAATCCCGATGAGATCATTAAGGATGCTCCAACGTGTGAGTCTACCAGTGACAAAGAGCTAAATGACATTGATGAGATAGAGATAGAAGACGTCACAGCAGAGCACTATCCTCAGTATGCTGACAACGAGGGAAATGTGGTCCCCAATCTGGGTGAATCCCTAGTCAGTGATACATTTGAGGTATTAGATCAGATGGAGCAGGAGTCTGAGAAGACAGAAGGAAAGGCCGAAGCCTCAAACGACGATGTTGATATCAGAAAGGCTGAATGGGCTGCTTGTTTTGAGGAAATCCGAGCCCAACGCATCGCTCCAAAACAAAATGTCTACACCAAACTCTACAGAGTGAAGAAACATCATAAGGTGTCAGGCAGGATTATAGCGTGGGCACATTTTGAGGATCTAAACGTTTATGCCATTAAGAGGGAGAAGGGCATTGAGTACTTTAGATTTCCACATGATCTAAAGACTCTACCTGGTTTTGAGCTCAATCAGCTGGCGAAATTGAAGCTACTATATGCTGACCCAAGGAAGATGTCAGGCTGGTTTGAGGCTGCCCTGAAGAAAGAGTACCACACCAGGTGGGTCAACTTCAAACCTCAACAACCTATTAGGTATATCAGACGTTCAGAAGTTGATCCCATCACTGGTAAGCCCAAGATTGTGCTGAAGTGGAGTCCTCCAAGAACGATGTCAAGAATCCCTCTCAGGGAAATGCCACAGGACTTCACCCCACACTTTAAGTGGTGGTACTATGATTGGAAAACTGGGGAGGCGGTCATAGTTCTAAATAAAGAGGGACAAATGGATACCATCACGGTGTTTGACCCAATATGGCTCACTAACTTGTCTGCTAATGATGTCTACACATTATACAAGTGGCCACTGTTCTATGACACGCAAGATATTGTACAAGCCCTCCAATTCCAGAATAAGACTCTGTTTTGCGTTTGAGATTCACGCAGGAGTCACAAGAGAGGAGAAGTACAAGAAGTATGAGGAGGTGATGCAGAAAGTAAGACATTAGATAGATCTAGGTCCAAGGGGGAGTTTGTTGATACATATATACCTAGATCCTGATACGAATGTAATATGTCTTGTTTGTCTTACACTGATGTAATGTTTGAAATATTAATGAAATGAGAATGGTTGTTTGTGATTTATAATGTTCATATTTCATTAATGAGTTGATGTTGAATTGGTTAAATAGGTTTGTGATTGTTTGAATTGATACACATAATGTTATATTAATGAATACATTCAAGCTTAACAAAATGAAGTTCTCATGCGAATGGCCCATGCGAATGGACCATACGCATGAATAACTTCAGGCGAATGACTCAGTCGCACGACTGAACCAGTAGACTGGATCAGTCGTATGATTGTAACATGAGATTGGCTAAGTCGCACGACTAAACACTCAGTCGTGCGGATGGATCAACCACACGGCTCAATCGCACGATTGAACCATGCTAATGGTTCAGTCGCCCGAATGAGCAATCCTAACCTATAAATACCACCCAACTCATGAAAAAACGTAAGCATTCATTCTATTTCGACTCCAGACGTACCCTAGCCGTCCAGAAGCCTCCAGGTTCATACTCCAAGTTCATAGAACGCTGTAGATCGATTCCTAATCGATTCTTAACGTTTGATTCAATATCTTATTGATTCTACGTGCGTTCTCACTGATTGGATCGCCAATCAAATAGGATTCCGCACTATTTGGTTTGGTTTACACGTTAATCAGTTGGTGTTTTGTTCAAATACCAGATCCTAACATTCTTCATACTTTTTTGGATGATGGCTCTTGATTTTGTAGCATATTCCCTCATCTTTTTCTTTGTTGCCTTTTGTTCTTTGAGAACTTGAAGTTCAAGCTGTTTGAGATACTCAAACTCAATGTACTCAAAGGTCAAGGGAAGAAGTGCAGATGGCTGGTAGATACCTGTGGCACTCAGATAGTTGATCATGTTTTGCCTATCTGTTTCCCTGTCTACTTGAGGTTCTTGTGTAGCTGCCACATCCTCTTGCACAGGGCTTTCTTGAACTGGAGAGAGAGTTGGGGCATGCTTGTATAACCTTTTCTGTCTCTTCTCCTCTTTGAATTGGAGAAGTAACCTTGCATCCTCTGCTTCCTTCATCTCTCTTGGCACTTCCATGTCAACCAATTCATTTAATTGCTCTAAGGTGAGAGATATAATCTCATCTATGTGTAAGGATTCCTATAAGTCTGATGCAGCCAAAACATCCAAAGTCTCTCTACAAGCATGCACTAAAGAACAGAAGTAGAAATGCTTTGGAAGTTTTACCCCATGCACTAGAAATATTCTAAGTATGAAATCTTCTGAAGCCAAGACCAACATCTTCCGAAGCCAAAAGTGAAGTCTTCCGAAGTTTCAAAGACAAAGTCTTCCGAAGCCAAAGAGTGAAGACAAATTTCTTCCGAAGACTTTTAGAGATATACATTTATCTGATGTACTTTACCATAGAGTTGGACCACCTTTCCGCTGCAACTCTGTAAAGTCACCAACTTACATGAGTTGGTGAAAGGTCCATGCTTTTGATAACTGTACATTGAGGTCTTAAGTCCATGCTTTCTACTTTATGTACTTTTATCCTTTTTGTAATATATTAGGATGTGAGCTATGGCATGTCATAGTCACAAGTCAAAAGGCAGATATGCCTTTTGACTCTACATTTGATTTTGTGGTTGTGTAGTCAATTGTATCAAGCTGGCCTTCAAAGTATGGCCGGTTGTAGGATGTAGTATAAAGTATCTCAAGTACTTGTAACTTTCTATCGATGCTTTGTAACTTGTAATAGAACTTGAGAAGCAATATAAAGCATTCTTGAAAACCAAATACTTGTGTTTTTTGCAATATTGTTCTGTCTCACATTAACTTGTGTTCTAAGCATCTTTCATTAACAAGTTAACTACTTCCCTATTTTATCTGTTAAGTGTTCTAAGCAACTCTCCTCATTGTGTTGTTGTGTTGTAAGTGCATACCCTTCACCGGTCCTGCATTTGGTATCAGAGCATTTCAGTCTCTGGACATAAGATCTCACCACCTTAAGGTCCCTCACACACACACACAAAATACTTAACAACTCAAATGGCAGCTATAACCAAAGCTGATATGGAAACTGGAACTATGACAAAGTCTCCACTGATCACTCCTGAAGACTTTGATACTTGGTGTCAAAGAATGGAAGGCTTCATCAAGTGTCAAGACTCCAGGATGTGGGACTCTGTTGTTGAAGGACCTTACATACCAAGCACCACTTCTGCTAGTGGTGGTGGTATAATTCCCAAGGCTGTTGCTGATTACTCTAGAGCAGATAGAAAGAGAATAGAGATTGATCAAAAAGCCATGACAACCCTTCAAACTGCTCTTCCAAACTCCATCTATAGAGGTTTCAAGAAGTGCAAAACTGCCAAGCAAATATGGGAAGCACTGAAGCTGATGTATGAGGGGTCTACTGAAGCAAAGAAGAACAAGAAGGATCTCCAAAAGCAACAGTTTAAAAACTTCACCTTCAAGGCACGTGAAACCATGACTCAACAATACTTCAGGTATGTTGAGATTGTGGATACTCTAATGGATGTTGGAGTAACTCTTGAGAACATGGACATTGTAAGGAAGTTTATATCCTCTCTTCCTAGACAATGGACACATTATTGTGTTGTTATCAAGAGGACTAAGAACCTTAAGACTCTTACTCTCACAGAGTTGTATGGTATTCTTAGTGGCTACCAAATGGAGATGAGCATGCAAAACTCATCTGGTAACTCCAGCAATCAACTAAGTTCAGCCCTCCATGTGGTTGAAAGGGAAAGCATTGAACCACAGCATCATCTTATATGCTTCCCTGACAACTCACAAAAAGGCCCTGTCATCACCTTCCGAGAGACTCCAAGGGAAAGCTACACAAAAGGAAGTCCTTTCCAAGAGACAAGCTTTTCACTCTTGAAGATTTGGATTGTATCCATCCAGATGATCTGGAGAACATGGAGATAGTCCAGCAGATCCTCACTCACAGAGCCAAGAAGTTCTACAAGAGGACAAGGATAAAGTTTCCAAGCAATACAGCCAATGGAAAGTTTGGGCTGGACAAAAGCAAAGTAAAGTGTTACAACTGTAACCAGATGGGACACTTTGCAAGAGAGTGTAAGGCACCATGGACAAATGGCGGGCAAGCATAAACCAGACCAAACAACACTGAGATCTGACCTTGAATGCTTAAATATTTTAAAGACTAACTTTAAAAGAGCTGAAAATGATTATAAACTAAAGATAGTGGACTTAGAGAAAACCATTTCAACTCTTAAACATGAGCATACAAACTACAGGACTCAGATCAAAGATCTCATTACTAAATTAACTAAATGCCAGGCTGAGCTTGTGATCAGCAAAGCCAAGGCAGAAAAATGTGTTCTTGAAGAAGAGACCTTCAAGAACATAATATCCTCATCCTTGCATGCAAAAGTTTGTTATCAAAATAAGCAGGTACTAGGATCTTGTGAGTAGCTCCTCCACACACAATCTTGTCTGTAAGATCTCCAAGGTGTGGAACTTGTGAAGATGAGCTTCCCCTCATAGATCCTGTGACTGAAGAGGATGAAGAGGAGATGGTGGAGAATGGCTCAGAGAAGAGTGAAGAAGATCATTCTAAGAAGGGTCACCATCCCTATGAGGAGAGCAAAGCTGTTGGGATGACCAAGTCAAGAAGAAAGAACTTGATCAAGAAGGCCAAAAGAAAGTCCAAAAAGGCTCAAGAGATCAAGGCTACCTTCAATTCTGCATAGAAACAAGTCTTCATCTCTGCAGGATTTAAAGTGGTAAAGGCAGAAGACACAAATTTGAACTCCATCAACAAGAGTTCTAGTTCATGTCCAAATCATCCCATCATCAAGAAGAAGGCTGATCAGTTGTGCATTGCTGCTGTACAATCTGAACCATCCTGCTCCAAAGGTAGTTCTAACCCCATAAGAATTTCCACAGCATCTGCAAAGGTGAAGATGGAGAAGAAAAGTGATCAAGTTCAGCCTTGTTCACAAAGAAGAACTCCTAGAAGGAAGAAAATGGACTGTGTTATGTGTGGGAGTACCTCTCATCATGCTAAGGATTGTGTCTACAATCCAAGGAGTACTCTCCATATGACCAAGAAAGAAACTTCTAAGAGTTTGGAGAAGAAGAAGCAAGCTTTGGAAGGAAAATCTGTTTCCTTCGGAAGCTCCCAAATGAAGAAGAAGACAAGTGGAAACTTGCCTTTGGAATAAAAGTTGGTCTCGGAAGAAAGGAATACTTCCGAAGCACTGAAGCCTGCTGCAGTGAAAGCAAGATCTTCGAAGGGCCAGTCATCAAAACTTCCGAAGTCATCAAAATTTCCGAAGTATTGAAGGTCAAGTCTAAGATTCCAAAGGTGGTATGGAAGTCAAAGAAAGACCAAGTGGCTGAAAGTTCTTCATCAACATCAGCAAATGATCCCTCTAGCATAACTATAGGATCCATTACTGTTGCATTGTCTTCAACTTCTTTTGATGAGCCCAAGACCAATGAGGCTTGGGTTTCCAAATGTAACTAATCATCTCTTTTGTGTAGGGACAGCTCAAGACAAACAGAAATGTATGGATCATTGATAGTGGCTGTTCCAGACACTTGACAGGCAATAGGTCACTACTCTAAAAGTTTGAAAGAATTAAGGGAGGACAAGTTTCTTTTGGAGGAGATGCAGGAGGTTACATTACTGGAAGGGGCAAGGTCACAAATGGTAAGCTCAACATTGAGAAGGTAAACTTTGTCAAGGAGCTTGGGTACAATATTCTGAGTGTATCCCAATTTTGTGATCAGAGTCATAACATGCTCTTTACTGAGCATGAGTGCATTGTTCTCAGGCCCGGGGTGGTCATTCCTCATGAGCACATCTTGCTCAGAGCTCCTAGGAAAGGGAACATGTACAAGATGGACTTGCAAGAAACATCTCCCTCAGGAGAAGTTTCATGCTTTCTATCTAAAGCAAATAATGATGAATCTTTCCTCTGGCATAAAAGAATGTGCCATGTAAACTTTAAAAACATGAATAAATTAATTAATAATGATTTGGTAACTGGAATACCAAAGAAAGAGTTTACAAGTGATGACCACTATGTTCCATGCCTAAAAGGGAAGCAACACAAGGTATCTCACAAGCCAAAGGAAAGAAACTCCATCATTAATCCCCTACACTTATTACATATGGATCTCTTTGGCCCCACCAGAGTAATGAGTCTAGGAAGGACCTCTTATTGTTTGGTGATCATAGATGATTTTACAAGATTCACTTGGGTCTTCTTTCTTAGAACTAAGTATGAGACTCCTGAGATTCTAAAGAATTTCATCTTAAAGATTGAGAATCAATGTGATCACAAGGTCAAAACCATAAGATGTGATCAAGGAACTGAATTCAAGAATCAAATCCTTGATACATTTTGTGATGAAAAAGGTATTACAAGACAATATAGTGCTCCAAGGACTCCTCTGCAAAATGGTGTTGCTGAGAAGAGAAACATGACACTAATTGAAGCTGCAAGAACTATGTTATCTGACTCTAAACTGCCTATCACCTTCTGGGGCAGAGGCAGTGAACACTGCTTGCTATGTGCAAAACAGAGTTTTAGTGGTTAAGACACATGGTAAGACTCCTTATGAACTTTGGCACAAGAGAAAACCTTTCATTGGTTTTCTCAGATCATTTGGATGTCCTTGCACATACCAAGGATCAAACTGCCAAGTTTGCTGAGAAATCAGATGATGGACACTTTATTGGATACTCCTCTCAAGCTAAAGCTTATAGAGTATACAATCTTAGTACTAGAGTAGTTGAGGAGTCAGCCAATGTGACATTCAATGAGCACGCTCCCATTGTGAAAGGTTCTGGTCCGGATTGACTATTTGATCTTGATTTAGTTACCAACTGTTTTAACAAATCTTGTGAGAATGTTTCAGGATCTACATATATATTACCAACAGGTGATCCTGACCTAAGATTTGAGCTCAGAAGACCTTCAGGTGACACATCTTTAGCTCCAGTGGTAACTATTCCTACAAATGAAGCTTCTACCAGCACATCAGTGACAAATCCTGCTGATGCTTCTGGGGTGCCTTCAAATTCCAGCTTAGAGGCACAAACTCAGAAAAAGGAGCTTCAAATGTTGGAGAAAATGGTGGTGGTGAAAGTGATCAAGAATTTCTTGATGTTAATAACCACTACATTGAAGACAACATATATGATGTCACACAGTAATTGGATCAAGTCAATCTTGATAAGTGTGGTGATGTGGAGGGTGAATCTTCTTTGCCAGATCAAAATTTTTAAAATCTAGATCTGTCTAAGCAACTTGCTGTGATCCCTCAGCTAAGGATCCACAAGTCTCATCCTACCACAAATATCATTGGAGATGTTGATTCAGGGGTGCGAACAAGAGGACAAATCCATGAAGCAAATGTTTGTCTTCACTCTTGTTTCTTGTCCCAGATAGAGTCAAAGAAAATTGATAAGGCTCTAAAGGATGGAAGTTGGGTTGAAGCTATGCAAGAGGAGCTGCTTCAATTCAAAAGGCAAAAGGTTTGGAACCTATGTCCTCTCCCTCAAGGGAAGACTACCATAGGAACCAAATGGGTTTCTAGGAACAAGAATGATGATAGAGGACTTGTCATCAAAAACAAGGCAAGACTAGTTGTTCAAGGATATACTCAAGAAGAAGGAATTGACTATACAGATGTTTTTGCTCCTGTGGCAAGACTTGAAGCTGTTAGAATATTCCTAGCTTTTGCTTCATCCAAGAATTTCAAGGTCTACCAACTTGATGTCAAGTGTGCTTTTCTTTATGAGTGATTGATGAAGAGGTGTATGTCAGACAACCATTTGGGTTTGCAGATCCCGATTATCCTGATTATGTCTGCAAGCTTGATAAAGCTCTATATGGGCTGCACCAAGCACCAAGAAAGTGGTATGAGACTCTATCTCAGTATCTCTGTCAACATGGCTACAAAAGAGATACTATAGATGGAACTCTCTTCATCAAAGGAACAGGAAATGACATAATGCTAGTTCAAGTATATGTAGATGACATTAGATTTGGGTCAACTAATCCAAAGCTCTGCAAAGACTTTGAGAAGCTGATGAAGGACATGTTTGAAATGAGTGCCATGGGGGAACTCAATTTCTTTCTAGAAATTCAAGTGAAGCAAGTTGACAATTGCATCTTCATAAGTCAGTCAAAGTATGTTTAGGACGTACTTAAAAGGTTTAACATGACTGACTGTAAGGTTGCTAAGACTCCCATAGCCAGAAATCACTCCCTTGGACCTGATCTTGAGGGGGAGTGTGTTGATGAACATCTCTATAGGGCAATGATTGGGTCTCTTATGTACCTCACAGCTAGCAGGCCAGATATCATGTTTGCTACATGCATTTGTGAAAGATATCAAGCCAACCCCAAGATGTCAAACCTGGTCACTATCAAAAGAATTTTAAGATATCTCAAAGGTGCTCCATCACTTGGCCTTTGGTATCCAAAGAATTCTGACTTTAATATGTATGCTTATACAGATAGTGACTATGGTGGTTGCAACATGACTGCAAAGTCTACATCAGGGGGATGTCAATTTCTTGGTGGAAGAGTAGTCTCCTGGCAATGCAAGAAACAATCCTGTGTGTCTGCATCAACTGCTGAGGCTAAATACATTGCTGCTGCAAGTTGCTGTGCTCAAATGCTTTGGATTCAAAATCAGATGCTGGACTTTGGAATTAACTTTAAAGAGACTCCCATCCACATAGACAACAATAGTGCTATCTCCATCACTAAGAGTCCTGTGCAGCACTCAAGGACAAAGCATATTAATATCAGGTATCATTTGATTAGAGATAACTTTGAAAAGGGATTAATCAAACTAGTCAAAGTTAACACAAATGAACAATATGTTGATCTGTTCACCAAAGCTTTTGATGAGCAGAGATTTAAATATCTTGTATCAGCTATTGGGATGATTAACTTTGAATAGCTTTTCTTAAAACTTAATCATATTTATTTCTAAAACCTATTTGTCCTAAGTTGTCTATTATATCACCTTCATAAGCCCTTGTTTTCTTTGGAAGAAAATCTTTTCAAAAGACTTTTCTTAGATTTTTGAAAATCTTGATCTCTTCGGAAGATTCAAAATAACCTTCGGAAGAAGTTTATGTCTTAGAAAACAAATAATTGCTTCAGTGATTTTACCTTCAGAAGAGATTTCTGAAATATCTTCTGAAGCTTAAAATCAACTTAAGTACTTTGTATGTTTTCAAAGAACAAGTTTCTTCCGAAAGCACCTTACCTTCGGAAGTATTTATTCTTCTTAGAATAAAAATCTCTGAGTGTAAAATTCTCTTCCGAAGCAAAATTCTCAAAAAACCTTTGAAATCTCTTCCGAAGCCAATTTGCCTTCGGAAGCTTTTTCTTCAGAACTTCCGAAGCAAATAACCTTCAAAAGATGTCTCGACTTCCAAGAAAACTACTTTTTGGGAAAAAGTAAACTACTTTTCAGAGGTGGGACCGACATCCGGATTTCAAAGTTTATCCTCGTTCATTAACTTTGTCTCAAATCATTTTCACATAAATGCCCAACGGTTCCCCCTTCTTTCACTATCTTCCTCATTTACACTATTCCTTAAACCTAAATTCTCCCAAACCATCTTTTGTTCTTCATCTTTCTTCATCCTTAAGCTTCTAAAAAGGCCAACCTAAACCTCAGAAACAACCCATATTTCTCCATGCAACTTCACAGGCAACATAACCAAGTTGCTCTGTTAAGCTCTGAAAAAGATGAAAGTTTCTCAGAGATTTGCCATTTCTTAGCTCTATCAAACTACTCCACCTCCCTAACCATTGATCCTACTCTCTATGAGGATCATCTGCTTGAATTTTGGAAGACTTGCCAAGTGGTCATTATGGATGGGGAGAAGGCACTGTCTGCCATAGTGCAAGGGAGGACAATCTTCATCACTCCAGCTAGCATAAACACTCATTTGCAGCTGGATGATGAAGAAGGTGAGTTATCCTTCCTAAAGGAAGCTGTAAATCATTCCTTTGAGCAGATGGGCTATGAGGGAGATTTCTCTGTAAAGACCTTCAGGAAAGGAAAGGTCTCATCCCGGTGAAAATACCTACTTCATGTGGTTATCCACAGCTTGTCAAACAAGCATGGAGGGTGGGACCAGATTCCTGAGGATCTCTCCTTCATAGTACATGGAATGGTTCAAGGGGTCAAGTTCAGGTACTCTCAATTTGTTTATACAAATTTGCTTGCTAACTTGGACTCCTTAGAGTATTATATGTTTCCTAGATATGTTCAACACATTCTCAATTGTGAACTGGGCTCATAGTTGAGGGAAACAAATAATATACTTAAATTGGAACAGATGAAGCCCGACATCTTTAAAATTATGAAGAAGCCAACTGTAGGCTTCTCAAGGGTAGAAACAACCCTAGTCCCAAAAATGGTAGAGCTCATTGCTCAAGGTGACAACCTAGCAACACAAGCTAGTGTTGAACCCACACCTTCTACTTCTCAACCTCCAAAAAGGCCCCAAGTCACCCTCACCTACCAAAGAAAATCCAAACGAACCCGTGCTCAAGCTATTGAGTCTGTGCAGGCTCCCATATACTCACCCATACAGGAGGAAGTGGACACTACAGCTCCCACTTCCCCTGAGTAGCAAACCACTCCCATCTCTTCAACAATTAGGGCTGAGGTTCCTCATGCTCACCCTGATGAGCTCACAAGCCCAACTGCCTTAAGCCTTCACTATGAGTCTCATTACTCAAGTGAACAACCTTCAGGGGACAGTTACCATCCTCAGCCATTAGACTTAAATCAACCCATTTTCAACCTCTCATTCTATACTGATGAAGACTTAGGTTTCAGTGGGTATCATGAGTCTCTCTTATCTTCCCCTACTCAAAGAGAGATGAGTACTCCTGAGTCTCCTTTCTCTAGCCTACATCAGTCACCCATAACTAAGATGGATACTTCTAAACCAGTTCAGGATATCCATATGGAAGAGGCTCTCACTTCTGCAAGTGATTACATCATTAAGACCTCAACCATGGCAACTTAGCCTATTGACACCTCAACTGAGGATGTCAATGTGCAGAGGAAATCCAGTAGCCAAGAACCTGAGGCTGGTGGTGAGAGAGAGGAGTTTGGTCCAATCATCTCATCCCCCAATGATTGTTCTGATGAAGAAGAGGGGAATCAGAGACTAAAGGTGCAAAAACTGTCAAAAACATGCTCCTATTTAGTCTCTCAGGTTAGTCACCTTGAATCTCATGTGACTACCCTGCATAATAGGGTCAATGATCAGCAACTTGAGATATCTTATCTCAGGGAAAAACTAGCTGGGAGACCTTTAAGAAGAGCTCAACCAGGAACACAAGAACATGTGAATGTGATTAACCTAACCTCTAGCTCACCTATGCGAGAGGGTGATGCTACCAAAAAGGGGGAAAAAGTCATTACAGTCACAGAACCTGGGAGTTCTTCATGGAGTATGGACATTGAGGATTCACCATCCTTACTTGCAACTGTGCATACTCAGCAACTTCCTCAAGTTCACATTAATGTGGACATAATAGATTCCGTCATTAGGAGTCTCTTTGAGGAAGGCATTCCAAGGGCTATATCATCTCCACCTCAAGGAACTTCAAACTACATTATTGGGTGGAGGTATGATGCTGATAGAAGAGCCCTCATTGTTTACAGAGTTCAAGGGCAGCAAGAAGTGTTCAATTTTCAGACTTTCGACTACTATAAAGGTCTTGACCTGATCAACATGCCACTTGTCAACCCAAGCAAAACAAGACAAGCTGATAGGTTAGCACTCAGGATTCAAGTCATAATTACTGAAGAGTTCAGCCTTAGAAGGAGACAAAGGCAATCAGGTAATGTCATTGGTCAACTGGATGGTGTGGCAGACCCTGAGATTAGCTTCAAAGGGAAAACCTTGGCTGAAGGCCCAGTGATAGAGCCTGAGAGCCTTGTCACACCAACAACTGCTTCAGAAATTCATTCCCTCAGTGAAACACCTGTTGGTGAAGGTGTCTCACAACCTCTCTCTGGCCAGAGCTTGGATGCTACACCAAGCAATGCAGCCCAAACCTCTATCCACCCTGAGTCACAAAGGTCTGTGGGTGACAAAGGGAAAAGGATTTTGACTCCTGAGGAGATTAAGGAGGAGAAGAGAGAGAGGAAGAGGAAGCTAAGGGGAGAAAGTTCCTCTAGGTCTTCAGGGTTTATGCAAGCTGCAATCAGGGCTGCCCCCAGACCAAACACCTAAGAAGATGAGTTGAGGGCAGTCATGATTACTTACCTGCAGACCAGGAACTATGACATAGATGAGATTATATCTCTCCCCTTAGAGCAACTAAATGAACCGGCTGACATGAAAGTGTTAAGAGAGATGAAGGAAGCAAAGGATGCAAGATTACTTCTCCAATTCAAAGAAGAGAAGAGACATAAAATATTATACAAGCATGCTCCAACTCTCTCCCCAGTTCAGGAAAGTCCTGTGCAAGAGGATGTGGCTGCTACACAAGAACCTCAGGTCGACAAGGAAACATATTGGCAAAACATGATTAACTACTTGAGTGCCACAGGTCTCTACCAGGCATCTGCACTTTTTCCCTTGTCCTTTGAGTACATTGAGTTTGAGTATCTCAAATAGCTTGAAATTCAAGTGCTCAAAGAACAAAAGGCAAAAAAAAGAAAGATGAGGGAAGATGCTACAAAGTCAAGAGCTATTATCCAAAAGAGTATGAAGAAGTCTGCTGACAAACAAAGGATGATGAGCTTCTTGAAGCTATATGGATTCTTTAGAAGGAGACTTGACCCTATGTCTCTATCCATAATGGATGAGCATATCAGGGTAATCAAGCAGAAGATCAAGAGTGGAGAGCTGATTGCACTCTCCTCCAAGTCAAATCCCACCTGAAGTGGAGGTTAAGATTGAACAACCTGAGACAACACAACCTGGACCTCTTGCTGAGCCTCAGCAAGCTTCATCTTCTGATCCATAGCAGGGTCAAACTCCCTCTCCTTCTGAACCTGTAAGGGAGTAACACCCAACTGAGAAAGACAAGGATGATCAACAAGGTGCTGCAGACCAGTCTTCTCAGTTAAAGTCTTCTAAGAGGAAGAAGAGGATGGCTTCTAAACCAAAGTCTAAGAAGAAGAAGCCTGAATCATCCACCTTCACACCTCAGGCTGTGTCAGATCAACCTGAGGAAGTGCATGAAGAGGCAGCCCAATCAACTCCAATTCAAGTGGCTCCTCTTGTAGCTGAGACACCCATCTTATCCTAGACCTTCACTACTAATCTAGAGAGATGGCATGTGATCAGAGATCAAGGTGTTGAGAGTGTCTATACATGGCAAGACATAATCAACTTACCTCTCCATGATCCTTTTAAGATGAGAAGATATTATGAGAGTCTGAATGATCCTGCCCATCTGATGAAGAAGAGTATGGTCATCATTGTGCTGAAGACTACAAACATATGAAGATCTTCTAAATGTTTTGGTAGCATCAGCCTAGGGGGAGTTTGTAAGGATTCCTATAAGTCTGATGCAGCCAAAACATCCAAAGTCTCTCTACAAGCATGCACTAAAGAACAGAAGTAGAAATGCTTCGGAAGTTTTACACCATGCACTAGAAATATTCTATGTGTGAAATCTTCCGAAGCCAAGACCAACATCTTCCAAAGCCAAAAGTGAAGTCTTCTGAAGCTTCAAAGACAAAGTCTTTCGAAGCCAAAAAGTGAAGACAGATTTCTTCCGAAGACTTTTAGAGATATGCCTTTATCTGATGTACTTTACCATAAAGCTGGACCACCTTTCCGCTGCAACTCTGTAAAGTCACCAACTTACATGAGTTGGTGAAAGGTCCATGCGTTTGGTAACTGTACATTGAGGTCTTGAGTCCATGCTTTCTACTTTATGTACTTTTATCCTCTTTGTAATATAATAGGATGTGAGCTATGGCATGTCATAGTCACAAGTCAAAAGGCAGATATGCCTTTTGACTCTACATTTGATTTTGTAGTTGTCTAGTCAATTGTATCCAGCTGGCCTTCAAAGTATGGCCGTCTGTAGGATGTAGTATAAAGTATCTCAAGTACTTGTAACTTTCTATCGATGCTTTGTAACTTGTAATAGAACTTGAGAAGCAATATACAACATTCTTGAAAACCAAATACTTGTGTTGTTTGCAATCTTGTTCTGTCTCACATTTACTTGTGTTCTTAGCATCTTTCATTAACAAGTTAACCAGTTCCCTATTTGATCTGTTAAGTGTTCTAAGCAACTCTCCTCATTGTGTTGTTGTGTTGTAAGGGCATACCCTTCACCAGTCCTGCACTATGTCATAGTTCCTGGTCTGGAGGTAAGTAATTCTAACTGCCCTCAACTCATCTTCTTGAGTGTTTGGCGTGGGGGCAGCCCTGATTGCATCTTGCATAAAGCCTGAAGACCCAGAGGAACTTTCTCCCTTTAGCTTCCTCTTCCTCTCTCTCTTCTCCTCCTCAATATCCTTAGAAGTTAGAATCCTTTTCCCTTTGTCACCCACAGACCTTTGTGACACAGGGTGGAGAAAGCTTTGGCCTTCATTGCTTGGTGTAGCATCCAAGTTTTTGCCACAGAGAGGTTGTGAGACACCTTCACCAGCAGGTGTTTCACTGAGGGAATGAATTTCTGAAGCAATTGTTGGTGTGACAGGGCTCTCAGGTAGTATCACTTGGCCTTCAGCCAAGTTTTTCCCTTTGAAGCTAATCTCAGGGTCGCCTCAGCATCCAGTTGACTAATGACATTACCTGAGTGCCTTTGTCTCCTTCTAAGGCTGAACCCTTCAATAATTCTGTCTTGAATCCTGAGTGCTAACCTGTCAACTTGTCTTGATTGACTTGGTTGACAAGTGGCATGTTGATCAGGTCAAGACCTTCATAGTAGTTCAAGGTCTGAAAATTGAATACTTCTTGTTGAACTCTGTGAAGAATGAGGGCTCTTCTATCAGCATCATACCTCCACCCAATAATATAGTTTGAAGTTCCTTGAGGTGGTGATGACACAGCCCTTGGAATGCCTTCCTTAAAAAGACTCCTAATGAAAGAGTCTATAATGTTCACATTATTGTGAACTTGAGGAAGTTGCTGAGTATGCACAGTTGCAAGTGAGGATGGTGAATCCTCAATGTCCATACTCCCTGAAGAACTCCCAGGTTCTATGACTGTAATGACTTTCTCCTCCTCTTTGGTAGCATGAACCTCTTGCATAGGTGAGCTAGAGGTTAGGTCAATCACATTCACAGGTTCTTGTGTTCCTGGTTGAGCTTCTCTTAAAGGTCTCCCAGCTAGTTTTTCCCTGAGATAAGATATACAAGTTGCTGATCATAGACCGTATTATGCAGGGTAGTCACCTGAGATTCAAGGTGACTAACCTTAGAGACTAAATAGGAGCATGTTTTTGATAGTTTTTGCACCTTTAGTCTCAGATTCCCCTCATCTTCATCAGAAGAATCATTGGGGGATGAGATGATTGGACCAAAGTCCTCTCTCTCACCACCAACCTCAGGTTCTTGGCTGCTGGATTTCCTCTGCACATTGACATACTCAGTTGAGGTGTCAATGGGCTGAGTTGCCATGGTTGAGGTCTTAATGATGTAATCATTTGTAGAAGTGAGAGCCTCTTCCATATGGATATCCTGAACAGGTTCAGAAGTATCCACCTCAGTGATAGGTGACTGATGTGGGCTAGACAAAGGAGACTCAGGAGTACTCATCTCTCTTTGAGTAGGGGAAGAGTAGAGAGACTCATGGTACCCACTGAAACCTAAGTTTTCATCAGTATAGAATGAGAGGTTGGGAATGGGTTGATTTAAGTCTAAAGGCTGGGGATGGTAACTGTCCCCTGAAGGTTGTTCACTTGAGTGTTGAGACTTAGAGTGTGGGCTTAAGGCAGTTTGGCTTATGAGCTCATCAGGGTGAGCATGAGGAACCTCATCCCTGATTGTTGAAGAGATGGGAGTGGTTTGCTCCTCAGGGGAAGTGGGAGCTCTAGTGTCCACTTCCTCCTGTATGGTTGAGTATATGAGGGCCTGCACAGACTCAATAGCTTGAGCAGGGGTTCGTTTGGATTTTATTTGGTAGGTGAGGGTGATTTGTGGCCTTTTTGGTGGTTGGGAGGTAGAAGGTGTGGGTTCAATACTAGCTTGTTTTGCTAGGTTGTCATCTTGAGCAATGAGCTCTAACATTTTTAGGACAAGGGGCGTTTCTACCCCTGAGAAGCCTACAGTTGGCTTCTTTATAATTTTAGTGATGTCGGGCTTCATCTGTCCCAATTTAAGAACATTATCTGTTTCCCTCAACTGTAAGCCTAGTTCACAGTTGAGAATGTGTTGAACAAATCTAGGAAACATGTAATACTCTATGGAGTCCAAGTTTGCAAGCATATTTGTATAAACAAACTAAGAGTACCTGAACTTGACCCTTCGAACCATTCCATGTACTATGAAGGAGAGATCCTCTGAAATCTGGTCCCACCCCCATGCTTGTTTGACAAGCTGTGGATAACCACATGAAGCAAGTATTTCCATTGGGATGAGACATTCCCTTTCTTGAAGGTCTTTACAGAGAAATCTTCCTCATAGCCCATCTACTCAAAAGAATGATTTACAACTTCTTTTGGGAAGGACAACTCACCTTCTTCATCATCCAACTGCAAGTGAGTGTTGATGATGGCTGGAATGATGAAGATTGTCCTCCCTTGTACTGTGGCAGACAGTGCCTTCTCCCCATCCGTAATGATCTCTTGGCAGGGCTTCCAAAATTCAAGCAGATGATCCTCATAGAGAGTAGGATCAATGGTTAGGGAGGTGAAGTAATTGGATAGAGCTAAAAACGGCAAATCTCTGAGAAACTTTCATCTTTCTCAGAGCTTAACAGAGCAACCTGATTGTGTTGCATGTGAAGGTGCATGGAGAAATCTGGGTTCTTTCTACGGTTTAGGTTGGCCATTTTAGAAGCTTAAGGATGAAGAAAGATGAAGAACAAAGGCGGTTTGGGAGAATTTAGGTTTAAGGAATAGTGTAATTGAGGAAGATAGTGAAAGAGGGGGGAATCGTTGGGCATTTATTTGAAAAGGATTTGAGACAAAGTTAATGAAAGAGGATAAACTTTGAAATTTGGATGTCAGTCCCACCTTTGAAAAGTAGTTTACTTTTTCCCAAAAAGTAGTTTTCTTGGAAGTCGAGAAATCTTCCGAAGGTTATTTTCTTCGGAAGTTCTAACGAAAAAGCTTCTGAAGGCAAATTGGCTTCGGAAGATATTTCAAAGTTTTTTTTGAGAATTTTGCTTTGGAAGAGAATTTAGCACTCAGAGATTTTTATTCTAAGGAGAATAAAAACTTTCGAAGGTAAATTGCTTTCGGAAGAAACTTGTTCTTTGAAAACATACAAAGTACTTAATTTGATTTTAAGCTTCGAAAGATATTTCAGAAATTTCTTCCGAAGATAAAATCACTAAAGCAATTGTTTGTTTACTAAGACACAAATTTCTTCCGAAGGTAATTAAAAATCTTCCAAAGAGATCAAGATTTTCAAAAATCTAAGAAAAGTCTTTTAAAAAGATTTTCTTCCAAAAAAAACAAGGGTTTATGAAGGTAACAAAATAGACAACTTAGGACACACATGTTTTAGAAATAAATATGATTAAGTTTTAAGAAAAGCTATTCAAAGTTAATCATCCCAATAGCTGTTACAAGATATTTAAATCTCTGCTCATCAAAAGCTTTGGTGAACAGATCAGCATATTGTTCATTTGTGTTAACTTTGACTAGTTTGATTAATCCCTTTTCAAAATTATCTCTGATCAAATTATACCTGATATTAATATGCTTTGTCCTTGAGTGCTGCACAGGATTCTCTGTGATTGAGATAGCACTATTGTTGTCTATGTGGATGGGAGTCTCTTTAAAGTTGAATCCATAGTCCAGCATCTGATTTTGAATCCAAAGCACTTGAGCACAGCAGCTTTGACGCAGCAATGTATTCAGCCTCAGCAGTTGATGCAGACACAAAGGATTGTTTCTTACATTGCCAAGAGACTACTCTTCCACCAAGAAATTGAAATCCCCCTAATGTAGACTTTGCAGTCATGTTGCAACCACCATAGTCACTATCTGTATAAGCATACAGATTAAAGTCTGAATTCTTTGGATACCAAAGGCCAAGTGATGGAGCACCTTTGAGATATCTTAAAATTCTTTTGACAGTGACCAGGTGTGACATCTTGGGGTTGGCTTGATATCTTGCACAAATGCATGTAGCAAACATAATATCTAGCCTGCTAGCTGTGTGGTACATAAGAGACTCAATCATTACCCTGTAGAGATGTTCATCAACACACTCCCCCTCAAGATTAGGTCTAAGGGAGTGATTTCTGGCTATGGGTGTCTTAGCAACCTTACAATCAGTCATGTTGAATCTTTTAAGTATGTCTTGTACATACTTTGATTGACTTATGAAGATTCCATTGTCAACTTGCTTCACTTGAATTCCTAGAAAGAAATTGAGTTCTCCCACGGCACTCATTTCAAACCTGTCCTTCATCAGCTTCTCAAAGTTTTTGTAGAGCTTTGGATTAGATGACCCAAAGATAATGTCATCTACATATACTTGAACTAGCATTATGTCATTTCTTGTTCATTTTATGAAAAGAGTTCCATCTATAGTACTCCTTTTGTAGCCATGTTGACGGATATACTGAGATAGAGTCTCATACCACTTCCTTGGTGCTTGGTGCAACCCATAAAGAGCTTTATCAAGCCTGCAGACATAATCAAGATGATCAGGATCTGCAAAGCCAGGTGGTTATCTGACATACACCTCTTCATCAATCACCCCATAAAGAAAAGCACACTTGACATCAAGTTGGTAGACCTTGAAGTTCTTGGATGCAGTAAAATCTAGGAATATTCTAACAGCTTCAAGTCTTACTACAGGAGCAAAAACAAATGTGTAGTCAATTTATTTTTCTTGAGTATTCCTTTAAACAACTAGTCTTGCGTTGTTCTTGATGACAAGTCCTCTATCATCCTTCTTATTCCTAAAAACCCATTTGGTTCCTATGGTAGTCTTCCCTTGAGGAAGAGGACATAGGTTTCAAACCTTTTGCATTTTGAATTGAATCAGCTCCTCTTGCATAGCTTCAACCCAACTTCCATCCTTTAGAGCCTCATCAATTTTATTTGGCTGTATCTGGGACAAGAAACAAGAGTGAAGACAAACATTTGCTTCATGGGTTAGTCCTCTTATTCTCACCCTTGAATCAACATCTCCAATGATATTTGTGGTAGGATGAGAGTTATGGATCCTTAGCTGAGGGATCACAGCAAGTTGTTTAGACAGATCTAAATTTGAAAAATTTTGATCTGGCAAAGAAGATTCACCCTCCACATCAGCACACTTATCAAGATTGACTTGATCCAATGAGTGTGTGACATCATTGATGTTGTCTTCAATGCAGTGGTATTAGAATCAAGAAATTCCTGATCACTTTCACCACCACCATTTTCTCCAACATTTGAAGCTCCTTCCTTTGAGTTTTGTGCCTCTAAGCTGGAATTTGAAGGCACGCCAGAAGCATCATCAGGATTTGTCGTTGATGTGCTGGTAGAAGCTTCATATGCCAGATTAGTTACAACTGGAGCTGAAGATGTGTAACTTATAGGTCTTCTGAGCTTAAATCATGGGTCAGGATCACCTGTAGGTAATATATCTGTAGATCCTGAAATATTCTCACAAGATTTGTTAAAACAGTTGGTAACTAAATCAAGATCAAATAGTCTATCCGGACCAGAACCTTTCACACTAGGAGTGTGCTTATTGAAAGTCACATTGGCGGACTCCTCAAATACTCTAGTTCTAAGATTGTGTACTCTATAAGCTTTAGCTTGAGATGAGTATCCAATAAAGTGTCCATTATCTGATTTCTCGGAAAACTTGGCAATTTGATCTTTGTATTCAAGATGGTTCAAGGACATCCAAATGACCTGAGAAAACCAATGAAAGGTTTTCTCTTGTGCCAAAGTTCATAAGGAGTCTTACCATGTGTCTTAACCACTAAAACTCTGTTTTGCACATAGCAAGCAGTGTTCACTGCCTCTACCCAGAAGGTGATGGGCAGTTTAGAGTCAGACAACATAGTTCTTGCAGCTTCAATTAGTGTCCTGTTTCTCCTCTTAGCAACACCATTTTGTTGAGGAGTCCTGAGAGCACTATATTGTCTTGTAATACCTTTTTCATCACAAAATGTATCTAGGATTTGATTCTTGAATTCAGTTCCTTGATCACATCTTATGATTTTGACCTTGTGATCACATTGATTCTCAATCTTTAAGATGAAATTCTTTAGAATCTCATGAGTCTCATCCTTAGTTCTAAGAAAAAAGACCCAAGTGAATCTTGTAAAATCATCTATGATCACCAAACAATAAGAGGTCCTTCCTAGACTCATTACACTAGTGGGGCCAAAGAGATCCATATGTAATAAGTGTAGGGGATTAATGATAGAATTTCTTTCCTTTGGCTTGTGAGATACCTTGTGTTGCTTCCCTTTCAGGCATGCAACACAGTGGTCATCACTTGTAAACTCTTTCTTTGGTATTCCAGTTACCAAATCATTCTTAATTAATTTATTCATGTTTTAAAGTTTACATGGCACATTCTTTTATGCCAGAGGAAAGATTGATCATTATTTGCTTTTAACAGAAAGCATGAAACTTCTCCTGAGGGAGATGTTTCTTGCAAGTCCATTTTGTACATGTTCCCTTTCCTGGGGGCTCTAAGCAAGATGTGCTCATGAGGAATGACAACCCCGGGCCTGAAAAGAATGCACTCATGCTCAGTGAAGAGCATGTTATGACTCTATTCACAAAATTGGGATACACTCAGAAGATTGTACCCAAACTCCTTGACAAAGTTTACCTTCTCAATGCTGAGCTTACCATTTGTGACTTTTCCCCTTCCAGTAATGTAACCTCCTGCATCTCCTCCAAAAGCAACTGGTCCTCCATCAATTCTTTCAAACTTTTGGAGTAGTGACCTATTGCCGGTCATGTGTCTAGAACAACCACTATCAATGATCCATACATTTCTATTTGTCTTGAGCTGTTCTCGCACAAAAGAGATGATTAGTTACATTTGGAAACCCAAGCCTCATTGGTCTTGTGCTCATCAAAAGAAGTTGAAGACAATGCAATAGTAATTGATCCTATAGTCATGCTAGAAGGATCATTTGCTGAAGTTGATGAAGAACTTTTAGCCACTTGGTCTTTCTTTGACTTCCACACCACCTTTGGAAGCTTAGACTTGACCTTCAATACTTTGGAAGTTTTGATGACTGGACCTTCGGAAGATCTTGCTTTCACTGCAGCAGGCTTCAGTGCTTCGGAAGTATTCCTTTCTTCCGAGACCAAATTTTCTTCCGAAGGCAAGTTTCCACTTGTCTTCTTCTTCATTTTGGAGCTTCCGAAGGAAAAAAATTTTCCTTCCGAAGCTTGCTTCTTCTTTCCAAACTCTTAGAAGTTTCTTTCTTGGTCATGTGGAGAGTACTTCTTGGATTGTAAACACAATCCTTAGCAAGATGAGAAGTACTTCTACATATAACACAATCCATTTTCTTCCTTCTAGGAGTTTTCCTTTATGAACAAGGCTGAACTTGATCACTTTCCTTCTCCATCTTCACCTTTGCAGATGCTGTGACAGTTCTTGTGGGGATAGAATTACATTTGGAGCTGGATGGTTTAGGTTGTACAGCAGTGATGCACAACTGATCAGCCTTCTTTTTGATGATGGGATGATTTGGACATGAACCAGAACTCTTGTTGATGGAGAACTCTTGTTGATGGAGTTCAAGTTGGTGTCTTCAGCCTTTACCACTTCAAATCCTGCAGAGATGAAGACTTGTTTCTGTGCAGAATTAAAGGTGGTCTTGACTTCTTGAGCCTTTTTGGACTTTCTTTTGGCCTTCCTGATCAAGTTCTTTCTTCTTGACTTGGTCATCCCAACAGCTTTACTCTCCTCAGAGGGATGGTGACCCTTCTTAGAATGTTCTTCTTCACTCTTCTCAGAGCCATTCTCCACCATCTCCTCTTCATCATCTTAAGTTACAGGATCTATGAGGGGAACCTCGTCTTCACAAGTTCCACACCTAGAAGATCTTACAGACAAGATTGTGTGTTGAGGAGCTATCTCACAAGATCCTAGTCCCTGCTTATTTTGATAACAAACTTTTGCATGCAAGGATGAGGATATTATGTTCTTGAAGGTCTCTTCTTCAAGAACACCTTTTTCTACCTTGGCTTTGCTGATCAAAAGCTCAGCCTGGCATTCAGTTATTTTAGTGATGAGATCTTTGATCTGAGTCCTGTAGTTTGAATGCTAATGTTTAAGAGTTGGAATGGTTTTCTCTAAGTCCTCTATCTTTAGTTTATAATAATTTTTAGCTCTTTTAAAATCAGCTTTTTAGATATTTAAGGACTCGAGATCAGATCTCATTTCTAAATTATAGGACCTGTATCTATTAACTTTAACAATGTATTCAGAAGTACAAAGGTGTTCCAATACCTTGGCTTCATCGTGGTCTGCCATGAGTGCTTGGTTTGGAGATGCATCTTCCACCTGAAAGCTCCAGTCAAAGCCTCCTTCTTCAACAGCAACTGCAGCTTGCTGCTTTGGCTTCTCATTCTGGGGGGCTTTCTCAGTGTAGTTTGGTTTGGTTTGGGCTTGGCCACCATTTGTCCTTGGTGCCTTACACTCTCTTACTAAGTGTCTCATCTGGTTATAGTTGTTACACTTTACTTTGCTTTTATCCAGCACAAACTTTCCACTGGCTGCATTATTTGGAAACTTTCTCCCTATCCTTTTGTAGAACTTCTTGGCTCTGTGAGTGAGAAGATGTGAAGTCACTGGATCGGTAAACATCCGAGCATGTTCTTGACGGAAGGATAAACAACAGCAAAAACCAAGAGACAATCAATAACACGAACTATCAAAAATTTGTTTCATTGATAAAACCTAACGATTACAAGATCATCACAACATAAGAATCAAGACTCTTGGCAAGGAGAGATCGAGCATGACCTCCCCTCTCATCCGGCAGCCCCTAGGCCCCGGGCAGACTCCCTCCCTAAACCCTTAATCTCTCTACACATTGATGGTATATATAGGCCTCGGCCCAATATTAGATGCGACTGGGCCCATTCGTGCGATTGGACCATGCGTATGGTTCAATCGTACGACTGGACCATGCGTATGGTTCAATCGTACGACTGGACCATACTTATGGTTTAGTCTTACGAATGTCCCAATCGCATCTCTCAGTCGCACGACTGGCCCATTAGCAAGGCTCAGTCGCTCGACTGAGTTTCATTCGCATATGCTCCTGCGATTGACCCAATTTCATGTGTTTACAACATATCAGATGTATTACATTAAGCCTAGACTATTCGACAAGCGACGGACACACTATATATGACTATATATGCTCCAACAAATTCCCCCTTGGACGTTGCTTACGAATAGTAGGTAACACCTCTTACAATCTTCAGTCAATCTTTGCTCTGGTTGTCAATAAAATCAAACGAAAACCATATTAGCCAACGTTGCGATCCGTCAGGTTGCTACAATATCCCTGAAAATGAATTTAGGCACAATAGCTTTCGTTTACTTTGCAGAACACCATCATAGCAGCAAGATTCCCCATATGACTGATTTTTCCAGATAATGACATGAACAGTTTTCCATTGCTTCAATCTTCACACAGGCTAACATGATTAACATTAGCACCTGCAAAAATTCCCCCTCACATTAAGCATATCCCAATATATAAACGTTGTGCTCTCTTGCGTCTTCATACGATGTATTGGGCAAAAGGTAGAAGGTTCCAATCCACAGCTGACAATCTCAACCAAATCAGCATGCATGTAGATTCTTCATTGGAAACCGGCTCACATCATCACTTTCTGATTGCGTCTTCAATCTCTCTATACATGGATTCCCCCTAAGAATGAGAATCCTGTCTGAGCGGATAGATATAACTTGATTGGCCCATAAATAGTCAGATGCTCCTGACTACCCCACAAAATCAGCACCGACTGCTGACATCTTCTCTTCTTTCTTTTTTGTTCTCTACATTCACCTATTCTTGAAGTCCAACGAGTAATGAGGTATCCATCGAACTTATTTGACAAAAGAACCTCAGGGTGAATGTGCTTTGCTCATCCTCAAATCTGTGCAAAAGGTAGTTCCAGACTCTTTTTTTTTTTGTCTAGAACACCGTTCATCCGTATGACTTGGAGGACAAATATCATATTCATATGAAGGATGATACGAATGATATATTTGTGAGACTGGTCATAAGACTGGTCCAGTAGCATGATTGGTCATAAGACTGGTCCAGTAGCATGACTTGTCATAAGACTGGTCCAGTAGCATGACTGGTCATAAGACTGGTCCAATAGCATGACTGGTCATAAGACTGGTCCAGTCGCATTCCAATCGTAGGAATGGTCCATTAGCATGGTCCAGTCGCACGAATGGTCCATTAGCAAGGTCCAGTCGCACGAATGGTCCATTAGCATGGTCCAGACGCAAGAATGGTCCATTAGCATGGTCCAGTCGCACGAATGGGTCTGCACGCAGATTTTCAGATCTGCAGCCGCCAAAGCTGCCAAAAACCCTAATTTGATTAATTGTACATGAACCGAAACAAAATAGACATCATCAGATTCGCAAGGGTCATAGGAATGTGGTTTCGAGTTCGATTTTAACATAGAAACAACACACGTAACAAGATCTGAGCAAAACACGAAGAACACGAAGTGGGTTTAACGTCAAGAATCTAAAATAGATCCAGAAATCAAGAGCTCGGGTTGCTAGAATGATTGTTAGATCATTCCAGCAGTAACCGGCTCTGATACCAATTGTGAAGTCACTGGATCGGTAAACATCCGAGCATGTTCTTGACGGAAGGAGAAACAACAGCAAAAACCAACAGACAATCAATAACACGAACTATCAAAAATTGGTTTCATTGATAAAACCTAACGATTACAAGATCGTCACAACATAAGAATCAAGACTCTTGGCAAGGGGAGATCGAGCATGACCTCCCCTCTCATCCGGCAGTCCCGAGGCCCCGGGCAGACTCCCTCCCTAAACCCTTAATCTCTCTACACATTGAAACTGGTATATATAGGCCTCGGCCCAATATTAGATGCGACTGGGCCCATTCGTGCGATTGGACCATGCGTATGGTTCAATTGTACGACTGGACCATGCGTATCTTTCAATTGTACGACTGGAGCATACTTATGGTTTAGTCTTACGAATGTCCCAATCGCATCTCTCAGTCGCACAACTGGCCCATTAGCAAGGCTCAGTCGCACGACTGAGTTTCATTCGCATATGCTCCTGCGAATGACCCAATTTCATGTGTTTACAACATATCAGATGTATTACATTAAGCCTAGACTATTCGACAAGCGACGGACACACTATATATGACTATATATGCTCCAACAGAAGAGCCATTTACTGATATACTCCAGATCATATGGATGGATACAGCTCAAATCTTCAAGAGTGAAGAGAAAGTTTCCTGAGGTTTCATCAGCAGAGACAAAAGCATGAGAAGAACTTGTCTCTTGGAAAGGACTTCCTTGAGTGTAGCTTTCCCTTGGAGTCTCTGGGAAGGTGATGAAACGGCCCTTTTGTGAGTTGTCAGGGAAGCATATAAGATGATGCTGTGGTTCAATGCTTTTCCTTTCAACCACATGGAGGGCTGAACTCAGTTGATTGCTGGAGTTACTAGATGAGTTTTGCATGTTCATCTCCATCTGGTAGCCACTAAGAATACCATACAACTCTGTATGAGTAAGAGTCTTAAGGTTCTCAGTCCTCTTGATAACAACACAGTAATGTGTCCATTGTCTAGGAAGAGAGAACATAAACTTCCTTGCAATGTCCCTGTTCTCAAGAGTTACTCCAACATCCATTAGAGTATCCACAATCTCAACATACCTGAAGTATTGTTGAGTCATGGTTTCACCTACCTTGAAGGTGAAGTTTTCAAACTGCTGCTTCAGGAGATCCTTCTTGTTCTCCTTTTCTTCAGTAGACCCCTCATACATCAGCTTCAATGCTTCCTATAGTTGCTTGGCAGTTTTGCACTTCTCGAAGCCTCTGTAGATGGAGTTTGGAAGAGCATCTTGAAGGGCTGTCATGGCTTTATGATCAATCTCTATTCTTTTCCTATCTGCTTCAGAGTAATCAGCCACAGCCTTAGGAATCATACAACCACCAGTAGCAGAAGAAGTGCTTGGTATGTATTGGGTATTCTACCTTTGAAGAAATTGAAGATTTCCAATATTATTGAAGTTGAAGACTTGAAAAACAAAAGCAACAAAAATATTAGTCTAGGGTTTATTTTGTAATAATTGTAATTGCTAGACTAGTATAAATATTAACATATATCATTATTGTAAAGGTGAATAATTCTCCACCAAGTGTGGGAATTAGTTCCATAACCAACAAGATCATATCATCATTCTTCATGGATGATGATTTCATCATCAAATCAATAAACATCAATCATTAAACACTTTTTGTGTTCATCATTATTATTATTTTAGCATTAAATCATCAAGTTTTGTTATTATCAATATGAATCCTAAGATCCAAGCTCATCGATCTCGTTCATAAAGGGAACACACGATTGGTATCAGAGCCGGAGTTGATGGATTTATATTGATTTTGATGAGATTTTATGGTTAGATTGTTAAAATTATTGAAGATCTGAAGAAAGCAATTTCATCAACAATCCATTCAACAATACAAGATCCGATGCACACAATACAAGAAATTGAAGATAAAGGGCTGCGGATTTGTGGCTGCCGAAGACAAGGGTTGTGAATGCGGCTGCCGAAGGTGGCCTTAGCTGCCGAATTAGGGCTGCCGAATGAAGATGGCTGCCGAACCGAAATAGGGCTGCCCTAATTAGGGTTGCTCGAATGGAAGGGGAAGCTGTAGGAGGCCTTCCTCGGCCGAACTAGGGTTTGCAAACTAGGGTTGCAAATGGGCTCATGAACACAATTGGATTTGTTACGTGGGCTCCATCATTAAAGCAAAAAGAAAAGGTGGACTCGGGTTTATTTGTTTAGGCCGCCAACATAAAAAAGAAAAGATGGACTATGCCTAGTTTTAGCTTAAAGACATGAAAGCAAGCTATAACCACAAACCAAAAACAAAAAAAATTGGTTGTTCTAAAGTTTTGAAGATCTCGCTTCCGCATCAACAACATTCTTGACTTTGGACAACTATTCAACAAAAACAAGATCAAGCTTCAATTCACATCGGAAATCTACAATTTAGGGGGAGTATTGTTGGGTATTCTACCTTTGAAGAAATTGAAGCTTTCAAATATTATTGAAGTTGAAGACTTGAAGAACAAAAGCAACAAAAATATTAGTCTAGGGTTTATTTTGTAATTATTGTAATTGCTAGACTAGTATAAATATTAACATATATCATCATTGTAAAGGTGAATAATTCTCCACCAAGTGTGGGAATTAGTTCCATCACCAACAACATCATATCATCATTCTTCATGGATGATGATTTCATCATCAAATCAATAAACATCAATCATTAAACACTTTTGTGTTCATCATTATTATTATTTTAGCATTGAATCATCAAGTTTTGTTATTATCAATATGAATCCTAAGATCCAAGCTCATCGATCTCGTTCATAAAAGGAACACACAGTATGTAAGGTCCTTCAACAACAGAGTCCCACATCCTGGAGTCTTGAGACTTGATGAAGCCTTCCATTCTTTGACACCAAGTATCAAAGTCTTCAGGAGTGATCAGTGGAGACTTTGTCATAGTTCCAGTTTCCATATCAGCTTTGGTAATAGCTGCCATTTGAGTTGTTAAGTATTTTGTGTGTGTGAGGAATCTTAAGATGGTGAGATCTTATATCAAGAGCCTAAAAAGCTCTGATACCAAATGTAGGACCGATGAAGGGTATGCATATACAACACAACAACACAATGAGGAGAGTTGCTTAGAACACTTAACAAATCAAATAGGGAACTGGTTAACTTGTTAATGAAAGATGCTAAGAACACAAGTAAATATGAGACAGAACAAGATGGCAAACAACACAAGTAGTTGGTTTTCAAGAATGTTGTATATTGCTTCTCAAGTTCTATTACAAATGTTACAAAGCATACGATTGAAAGTTACAAGTACTTGAGATACTTTATACTACATCCTACAGCCGACCATACTTTGAAGGCCAGGTGGATACAATTGACTAGACAACTACAAAATCAAATGTAGAGTCATAAGGCAGATTTGCCTTTTGACTAGTGACTATGATATGCCATAGCTCACATCCTAATATATTACAAAAAGGATAAAAGTACATAAAGTAGAAAGCATGGACTCAAGACCTCAATGTACAGTTACCAAAAGCATGGACCTTTTCACCAACTCATGTAAGTTGGTGACTTTACAGAGTAGCAGCGGAAAGGTGGTCAAACATTATGGTAAAGTACATCAGATAAAGGCATATCTCTAAAAGTCTTCGGAAGAAATCTGTCTTCACTCTTTGGCTTCGGAAGACTTTGTCTTTGAAGCTTCGGAAGACTTCACCTTTGGCTTCGAAAGATGTTGGTCTTGGCTTCGGAATATTTTACACTTAGAATATTTCTAGTGCATGGTGTAAAACTTCCGAAGCATTTCTACTTCTGTTCTTCAGTGCATGCATGCAGAAAGACTTTGGATGTTTTGGCTGCATCAGACTTATAGGAATCCTTACACATTCTTTCTGATCAGGACGTTTTTAAGGCTTATAGGTCTATGGGACATGACGGACCTCCGTTTGGCACGGGAAAGGAAATCAAAAAGTCCTTTCTCTCTAAGGAGTGGAGATATATTGCCCACATGTTTATTATGTGCTTAGATCACCAAAAAGGTGGATCAGACGGGTTAAACCTAGACTGGGCTAAAACAATGGTTATTTGTTGTAGAGGGAGGAAGGCAAACATTGCAAAACTGATCTTTGATTGTATGGCTGAGAACGTGATGGCCTTAAAGAAAGACAAGTGGTTGTTGTACCCCTAGATTCCTTCAGATGATCATAGATGATCTTATTCCCAATATTACAAGACATGGAGAGATCAAGAGATTGGTACAGATGAACACACATATATTTGCAGACTGCTATGCTATTAGACATGACTTTAGTGGGAAGATCACTCATCTTTGGGAAAATATGTACCCTCCGGAACGATGGAATTATATCAGGAGGGTAAATGAGTCAGAGGAGAAAAGAGCGGAAGAGACGAGGCAGAAACAGACTGATGCTGTTAAGAAAAGGAAGAGGTACGCGAAAGAAAAATATTATGATTTTGAGGAGGAAGTTCATGAGATGGCACAGGAGGCTAGATTTTAGAAATAAAAGAGATCCAAGAAGAAAGCGGATGAGGGAGAGATTAAGAGAAGGACCAAACACAAACATCAATCTTTTACTGAGCCCACGAGAAGGGAGGAGAGAGCAGGTTTAGACGAGGATGTGAATAGGAATCTTAACTCATCTCTCGCTAATGAGTTGAGCATGATCAAGACCAAACTTACTAATCAAAAATTGAGGAAAAAACAGAAAGATGAGATGAATAAGGGTATGACAAGAATGATGATGGATCAGCAAAGATTGATCAAAAGACTGTTGACTGAGGTGAATGAACTTAAGATAGCAGTCGGCCTACCCAATCAGCTAACTCAACCTGAGTTAGATGATTTGACTGACACCTCCAAATACCCATTTCTAAATGTGGGTACATCTTCTCTAGCAGGAGAGTTCATATATGGTGCTACAACTGAGGAGGCAGGGGTTCTGGTGTGAGGCAAGAGGTTGAGAAAGAGAATGAGGAAGGAGGGAATATAAATGTGGAGAATGTGGAGCAGATGTTTGAGGCTGGTTTTGTTGATATAGGGATGAACATTGATGACTTTGGAGGAGAAGAGATGTTCCCAAAACATATTGAAGGTGTTGAGAAGACTGTAGAAAGGGATTGGTGGATGAGGAGGAAGAGGATGAACAGTTAGTAGATTATGACTCTGAGCCCGAATATTATGAAGTAGACGAAAGACCACTAACCTATGTAGTCAAGAAGTGAGATGATGAGAATCATGTGTTTAAGATGTCTAAGAAGGAATGGTTTGTGAGAGAGAAAGAGCCTGAAGAGTTAACTCCCCTATTCCAAAACCTGCAAGGGTTGAGTAAGAAAGAGACTGATAAGAAAATTATAAGTTGGAAGTATAACCCCGGCCTCAAGATGTTTATGACAAGAGGAGATGGGGAGGAATTACATACATGCATAAGAGGAAGGCATTCAAGACCTTGCCAAAATGGGACATAAGAAGGTTGGAGGTGCTGCCATTACTGGATGCTGATCTCAACGAGAGAGCTATGTTGCTGGAGAAGGAGATCAAGAATGAACTGGATGATAATTTTGAGTCGTGCGATTTCATGAAGGCTGAACGGAGAAGGTCTAAGAAAGATAAAGACTAGGAGACAGGTAAAGGGAAGATCGTGCTGAGGGTGAAACCCCCAAGAACTGTGAACATGGTTAGATTGTCGGATCCCCTCCCCTAAAGACTACAAAGTTTTGCGAAATGGTTCTATGACAACAACATGGGGGAGAGTGTGATCAAGGTGAAGAATGGGGTTGAGTATAGGTTGTTTGACCCAATGGAGTTGTTCACCTTTTATGATGAAGACCTGCTGGTACTTTGTGAGAATCACATTAAAGTAGGGGCAGGAGAGGAGACTAGAAAAGAAGCCAGTTTGTTTATGAATGTGGCTAAAAAGGTGAGAATGAGGGCTCTTCTTGCTTCCTTGAACTCTGTGAAGAATGAGGGCTCTTCTATCAGCATCATACCTCCACCCAATAATGTAGTTTGAAGTTCCTTGAGGTGGAGATGACACAGCCCATGGAATGCCATCCTCATAGATACTCCTAATGACAGAGTCAATTATGTCCACATTAATATGAACTTGAGGAAGTTGCTGAGTATGCACAGTTGCAAGTGAGGATGGTGAATCCTCAATGTCCATACTCCCTGAAGAACTCCCAAGTTATGTGACTGTAATGACTTTCTCCCCCTTTTTAGTAGCATCACCCTCTTGCATAGGTGACCTAGAGGTTAGGTCAACCACATTCATAGGTTCTTGTGTTTCTGGTTGAGCTCTTCTTAAAGGTCTCTAATATGTAAATAAATATACATGTTAATAATGCATATCTTTACCCATCTTAAGTGTTTTTTTGTTACAAATTCATCTTTATCTATACTTAATTATGATTAATTTGGATTTTGAAGTTTCGGATGGTTGCTTGATGATTTCAAAAGAAAAAGACAAGAATTACATGAAGATTTTGGAAGTTTAAAGGTTGTTATGGTCGTGACTGATTCTGTCAGGGCCATAACATGCATCAGGCCCCTATTTCCTGCGCATTATGATCATGACTGATTCTGTCATGGGCATAACACACATCAGGCCCCCTTTTAAGACCTTCTTCTTCTTCATTTTGGGAGAGACGAATTTGAGAGATAAAACCCTAGTTTTTCTCCATTCTTGTGGCAACTTTGAAGGAGTTTTTCCAAGAGTTCAAGCTAGGTTGAAGATCAAGCATTTCAAAGGAAGATTCAACTCCACACAACCCACCTCTACTCATCTTTGGTTTGAAAATCTCTAGATCTACATGTTTTCTTCCATTGTCATGGGCTTGGTTGTGGTTTTTGTAAGCCTCATGGGCTAAACACTCTTTATCACTTAGATTAGATGAAGCTTAGCATACTTTGACACATTACTTGTAACTTTTGGTGATGATTAGGTCAATGTTCATTACAAGGCTAT
Source organism: Flaveria ramosissima (assembly GCA_025215565.1). NCBI lineage: Eukaryota > Viridiplantae > Streptophyta > Magnoliopsida > Asterales > Asteraceae > Flaveria > Flaveria ramosissima. The sequence goes on from CM046039.1 coordinate 56,345,684, forward strand.
GAATGTTCTTCAATGATTATGTATGCTTGTTGAAATTGGTGAAATGATGAATCTTATGGGTGTTATAATCATATATTGTTGGAAAACTTTATGTTTTAGAACATCTATTCATGAAATGCATACATTAGTGTGTGGTTTATGGTATTTGACTAGGAATGGTAAATCATGATTGATTATCTAGTCATGTTAAACAAGTGTGCATCCAAATACATGTGTTTATGAAAACCATTGTGTTTGTTATGAATATATCCTAACATTGTGTATGTGTAACCATTTATAATGCGCATATTTATGAGTCGTGTATTCGTGTTAAGGCATTCATAAATTGAAGAATTTACATAGCTATTGTTACATTACGCGAATTGAGATGGTTACCATGTGTTTATCGTGCTAACTTTCCAAATATTTGTGGGTATGGTATCCTTGACGGGAGTCCTAACCATCTTCAACATTGGTGTCACACCCCCGCTAAAAGCGGAAACACGGGGATGTAACGAGATGGGATCGTCATAACACATGGTAAGCAATAGAGATGCAATATAATAAATGATGATAAAGCATGTCATGATGACAGACACAAATGGGACTTGTGTCGTGTTTAGTCAATATTCACGACAACATAGCCATAAGCATAACATTGTTAGGACCTGGTATTTGATCGAAATACCTAGTGATTGTGTGTTAAACCAACTCAAATAGTGCGGAATCCTATTTGATTGGCGATCCAATCAGTGAGAACACACGATGAATCAATCAAGAATTGAAATCAACGTCAGAAATCGATTAGGAACCGATCTGATGTGTTCTGTGAACTTGGAGAACGATTTGGGAGGCTTCTGGACGGATAGGGTACGTCTGGAATCGTAATGGGATCAATGCTTACGTTTTCCCACGAATTGGGTCTATTTATAGGTTAGTATTGTTCAATCGTGCGACTGGGCCATAAGTATGGTTCAGTCGTGCGATTGAACCATGCGGTTGATTCATCCGCACGACTGAGTGTTCAGTCGTGCGATTGAGTCAATCTTATGTGTCAATCATACGACTGATCCAGTCTCCTGTTTCAATCGTGCGATTGAGTCAATCGTATGAAGTTATTCATGCGTGTGGTCCATTCGCATGGGCCATTCGCATGAGAACTTCATTAAGTTAAGTTTGAATGTTTTAATTAATATAACATAATGTGCAATCATTCAAACATTCATAAACCCAATCAATTCAATCACAACTTATTAATGAAATATTAAACATCACAAGCAACAACAATTCATATCATTTCATTAATCGATACAATTACATCATAATCAGACAGACAAGATTTATTACATTACAGCTCATGATCTAGGGACATACATGCATCAACAAACTCCCCCTTGGACCTAGATCTATCTAATCTCTTGTCTTCTGCATCACCTCCTTATACTTTTTGTACTTCTCCTCTTTAGTGACTCCTGCGTGTATCTCGAACGCAAAGCAAAGTCGTATAACATTTTGGAACTGGAGGGCTTGTACAATGTCTTGTGTGTCATAGAACAGTGGCCACTTGTATAAAGTATAGACATCATTAGCAGACAAGTTGGTTAGCCACATTGGGTCGAATACCCTGATAGTATCCATTTGGCCCTCTTTAGCACCTTTAGGTCTATCAACCAGAGTCCATACACCTAACTTCTTAAACTGCAGAAGTTCTTCTTGCATGGCACTCACCCACGCCTCATCATTTAGTGCCTCACTGACATATTTTGGCTCAACCTGCGAGACAAAACATCGATAAGCACCATCATGAATGTAACCTTTCTCCATAACCGAGGCGTAATCAGCTGAGTATAGCTGATTTCGGGTTTGTACTCCTGATCTGACATCCCCAATAACATTGTCAAGGGGATGATAGACGTTTAGTCGTGATCCTGGAGTAGTAGGAACAGCCACCTCAGAACCGAGATTATGAACATTTTGTTCTGCATCTGAGGTAGTTGGAGTTTGAGGTTCTGAAGTCGAAGGAGCATCACTCGTAGATGCTTGTGGACTTTCAGGAACTGGAACCTGTTCCTCCTGACTGTTCTGGTCATCTGCTTCAGTTTCATCTTCAGAAGAGGAGTCACTTTCATCGACTACTCCCCCTGACTGAGTAGATGATTCTTCCTGTGTGCTAGATGGTGTATTCAGAATATCATACATCATCCTAGTAGCTAACTCATCATCCGAGGGAGAGAGAGGTATGTTGAAGGACTTGAAGAATCCATCATAATCGAAGAAGTATGCAGGTCCTTTGCCCGTAGGTGGTGTGGTATATCTCTGAACGTCGACATTACACCACACTTCTACAAGACCCGTTGAGTTATTGTAAACTCGCTTATTCGGTATGTTGTATCCTAAAAGATTCCTTCATCTGCCTTCTCGCTGAATTTTCCTTCTTGTGTCTTCTTCAGAAGTGTACACGGCGCTCCAAAAGGTTCAAGATACTCCAAATTCGGTTTGCGTCTTTGTAGTAGCTCATAACATGTCTTTCCGTGGCGCTTGACTATTAGGACTCGATTCAGTGTATAACATGCATTTGCTACTGCCTCATTCCAGAATTGGATAGGCAGTTTCGAGTCAGCCAGCATAGTCCGTGCAGTCTCTATTAAGCTTCTATTTTCCTCTCAGCAACACCATTCATCTGAGGCGTGTAGGCTGAAGTGAATTGATGAACAATTCCCTTTTCCTTGCAGTATGCCTCCATCCATTGATTCTTGAATTCTGTCCCGTTGTCTGAGCGTACTCGTCTAACTTTTAGCTTGTAGAGAGATTCCAAAGTGGTGACTAATTCCTTGAATGACTCAAATGTTTCTGATTTGGATTTCAGAAACATTACCCAAGTGAACCTTGAGTAGTCATCAGTGACCACAAAACAGTACAAATCGCCTGCAATGCTCCTTGTACTGACTGGACCAAACAGATCCATGTGAAGAAGTTCAAGAGGAAGTTCTATTGAATGAACTTTCTTTTCCTTATGAGACTTCTTTGTCTGTTTGCCTTTCTTGCAAGCTACACAAAAGTCAGGAAGTTGGAAGTTCTTGACATTTACTCCTCTCACTAAATCCTTCTGAATCAAATGATTCATCTTCCTTTGACTAATGTGTCCCATTCTCCTATGCCAGGAGATTGAGTCCTTCTCAGTAGCTTTAGATAGAAAGCACTGAACCTCATGATCCGTTGGAGCAGCTGTTGACAGATCCAAGACATAAAGGTCCTTATATCTTGAAGCAGTCATCAGAACTTGGTCCTCTGGGATCATGTAGTCTTTCTTCAGCACGTAACACTTCTTGTTGTCGAAGATGACTTTAAATCCTTTATCGCAGATTTGGGAAACAGAAAGTAAGTTATTCTGAAGTTGTTGAACGTAGTTCACCTTATCAAACTTAACTTTCTGATTTCCCACTTCTCCCTGTGCTGTGATGTATCCTCCCTTGTTTCCTGCAAAGGAAACATGCCCTCCTTTTATTTGTTTGACGTTTGATAAAAGGACTCTATTTCCTGTCATGTGCCTGGATGCTCCGCTGTCTATAATCCACGTGTTAGTCTCAGCGCTATACCGAATACCCTGCACATATCAAGTAAATGTATTAGTTTAGGTTAGGAACCCAAGCCTTTACTGTCTTGGGTTTCCCAGAGGCATCACACATCATAAACTCTACCCATTGACCCTTAGAGGGTGAGGGTAGCTCAGATTCCTTCTTGTCATCAGTATCAGACACACAGGATGACTTCTCTTTCCATAAGCCGGATTTGTGCAATGCCTGTTTATGATAAACAGTCGTCTGGCTTACAGGTTGGACTTTAGGTTCACTAGATCTTCTAGGTGGAGTTAGAGAACTCCTCTTAGAAGACCTAGGTCTAGAGTCCTGAAGATCAATCTTCTTCCTAGGTGTCTGATAGAAAGGACAATAGGAAGCAATGTGTCCACATTCTCCACAGTTGTAGCATGACCTGCTATCAATTTTATAAGTAGACTTTCTTTGTGGAGAAGTGCGTGACACTCTAGTAACATCAATCACTTTAGGTTTTGACTCTTGCATGTTTGATGTTTTCTCTGGTTTAACAAACTTAACTGTTTTAACCTGTTTAACATGTTCCACTTTTTGGTTAACTGGTTTTTGACTTGAAGCATGTGAGAAATTAACGTTTGAAGTCCTTTTAGGTTCTGATTTGACTCTGTTTGACCCTGACTTTAAGTTAACTTTGTCAAATTCATTTTCCAGATTAACACAAGGCAATTTACCCTTTGCCTTTGAAGTGGCTTCCTTTTGTTTCTGTCCAGATTCAGTAGATGAACATGATGTGTCTGGATCAGTAACAAGAGGAGTGGTCACCACATGATCCTTGATGGGGTTGTTGTTTACTGGTTTAGACTTGGTGTTCATCAAGGTCTCAGGTGGTGGTGGAACCACTTTGTAGCCTAATCCCTCCACGTTATTCCTTTCTCTCACTAAGTGTTGAACTATGTGTGAAGAACTAGTCCAACTATGCAGTTTCTGTTTTAAGGAGTTAAATTCTACTTCTAGAACTGCCTTTTGCTTCTTAGTGTCCTCTAGGGAGTTTAGATAGTACCTAATGTCATTTGCTTGGTTAAAGGCAACTACTTCGGTTTCCCTAAGCTATTTAGTCAATAGGTCTATCTTTTCTTTATAACTATGCTCATTTTGTTTTAGAACTCTATTGGCCTCAGTGCATAGTTGTAGATCTTTTACTAAGTTATCATTGTGATCTAATAACCTAGCAAATTTTTCATCAATGCTATTCCTAAACATATCACAGTTAGAACAAGCATGATTATTAAACATTTGGTCAGTTGTACTTACCTGTGTTGTTTCAGAAGAGTTAGCCATCAACGCAGCATCAGACGTCTCTGGTTCTGGTGATTCTGACTTTTCTGTTTCTGACGTGGAAGTCTCCTCCTTTGGCTTGTAACTGACCTCAGCTGCAGTTGTTTCTTCACTGTGTGACATCGCTATCTCAACTGCTAGATCACCTTCACTCGCAGAATCATCATCAATATCTTCAACACTGGCAATGTTAGATTCTGGTGAGACAAACCTAAAACTCCAATCCTGTCCTTCATCATCATGAGCAGTCAAGGCTTTTGGGTCCTTGTTTGATGAAGTAGAACTGGAAGCTTGCTTGTCTTGGTGAGTAAAGGATGAGAACGGGTTCCCATTACCCGTCTTCTTTGGCTTGAAACATTCTCTCTTGAAGTGCCCCTTCTCTCCACAGTTGAAGCAGGTCACTTTGCTCTTGTCAAAGCCAAATGTAGTGTCCTTAGTAGCTATCAAATTCTGTCCTGTCTTTTTAACAAACTTCTTCGCCCTTCGGACAGCGCTAGCTAAGGCCCACATTATATCCATCCTTTCAAGCTCCATTTCATCCACCTGCTCGTAGTCCTCATCTGCCAGATGGCAGTTTCCAATCTTCCCAGCAACAAGTCCATCATATGAATGAACCACTGCTGCTAAAAGATCCATATGCTCTCGAGCTACTTCTACGGTCACATTACCGAGGTTCTCGGTCTTCAATTTGGTAGCACTTGCTTCTGATCCAATATAATGGGTACATGACGACCCTGACGTGTCTGATCCAGAAGGAGAAGCATGTGAAGGACCTGACGAGCTAGACACAAATGCAGTCTGGAGAGGTGCTCCAGAGGTCTTAGCTTGAGGCGTGGCGTTGTATAAAGCTGGATTTTGTGTGTACGCAGACTTCTGAGCTCTATACTTCATCCTAAGAGCTTCTTCACGCAACTTGAGAATGAAGTCATTTATATCCAACTTTATAAGCATTTCATTCTATCTAAGGTTCGACACGAATGAAGCCCACTTATCAGGCAATCCGTCTGCGAAGTTGCTTACTTTCTCTTCCATAGTTGTTTCAACTCCATGTGTATGCAATTCGCTCATCAAGTGGTAGAATCTGTCTATGACTTCATCTAAACTCTCATTACCAATGATGAGAAGTTATCGAATTCCTTCTTTAACTCCTTTGCCTTGATTGCCTTCAATGACGCATTCCCATCATATCTCTTCTCTAGCTCATCCCATAGTTTCTTGGACTACTTGTTCTCTGAATACTGGTGGAATATGTCTTTGGGGATTGACTGAGTGATCAATGCATAAACCCTTTTCTCTGCATTGTACTTTACTTTCTGTGCGTCGGTCATCCCACTTAACGTTAACTTAACTCCATCAGCTCCCACCGGTGTACTATAACCAACCTCGATAGCTTCCCACAGATTAGGATCTACTCCATTGAGGTAGATCTCAAAACGTTGTTTCCAGTGGGGAAACTCATCTAAAGTCAAGAGCTTTGGTGGTTTATTGTGATTACCCACCTCACTCTCAAGCAACAGCAGCTTCTGAATCCTCGAGTCCTTCCCAGCAGTAAAGGCTGACATCTGATCTTCCATGGCTAATAAACTTAGAATATAATCAAACAAACTTTAACTGATGCGACTGAAGGATGCGAATGGTCTTAATCGTGTGTATGAACTCTGCGATTGGTTCAACCGTGCGACTGAACAGGGCGAATGGTTCAGTCGTGCGAATGAATCTGGTGCGTATGAGTTATGCGAACGAACGGTTCAGTCGGCCGGATGAAGGTGCGACTAGGTCCAGTCGTGCGAATGAGCAATGCGAATGGAGTCCAGTCGTGCGAATGGGTCACTCGTGCGACTGAAGCTGCTGTTTTGCGAAAATTTCTAGGTTTGACGGGTTTCAGCCGTAAAAATTCGAAATTTCATAAGTCCTAATCGCCTAGGTCCGTAGAAACTGAACTTCGATGAGCAGGGAACGTCCAAGATCACTTTTGATGCCAAAGATTGCGTTTTTCGTGCAAAAACACAAACTTTTATGCAATCTTGATTGAATCAACACGTAATCAAGAGCCAAAGCTCTGATACCACTTGTTAGGACCTGGTATTTGATCGAAATACCTAGTGATTGCGTGTTAAACCAACTCAAATAGTGCGGAATCCTATTTGATTGGCGATCCAATCAGTGAGAACACACGATGAATCAATCAAGAATTGAAATCAACGTCAGAAATCGATTAGGAACCGATCTGATGTGTTCTGTGAACTTGGAGAACGATTTGGGAGGCTTCTGGACGGCTAGGGTACGTCTGGAATCGTAATGGGATCAATGCTTACGTTTTCCCACGAATTGGGTCTATTTATAGGTTAGTATTGTTCAATCGTGCGACTGGGCCATAAGTATTGTTCAGTCGTGCGATTGAACCATGCGGTTGACTCATCCGCACGACTGAGTGTTCAGTCGTGCGATTGAGTCAATCTTATGTGTCAATCACGACTGATCCAGTCTCCTGTTTCAATCGTGCGATTGAGTCAATCGTATGAAGTTATTCATGCGTGTGGTCCATTCGCATGGGCCATTCGCATGAGAACTTCATTAAGTTAAGTTTGAATGTTTTAATTAATATAACATAATGCGCAATCATTCAAACATTCATAAACCCAATCAATTCAATCACAACTTATTAATGAAATATTAAACATCACAAGCAACAACAATTCATATCATTTCATTAATCGATACAATTACATCATAATCAGACAGACAAGATTTATTACATTACAGCTCATGATCTAGGGACATACATGCATCAACAAACATGATAAATGATTCACATAGTCAAATGAAGATAACATTGTAATGTAAATTCCCACAACCCGAGAACAGTATCAAAAGAATGATATTGTTTAATCAGACTATAGCAATGATTCAAAATGATTGTTTGTCAAGTATGTTTAGTCTCAAAAATGCATCCTAGGGTCTCCACTAAGGCAGCACACCTAGATCTTCAATTAGCATTATCACCTGACAAGATATGCTCAAAATGGTTAATAAAATTGTTGGTGAGCTCGCAGGTTTAACTAGTAAATAAGTAATTGATGTTGTATAGTAAATGTTGTGGAATACCGTGAATACAGTTATAAGTAAGTAAAATCACATGACAATGAGCTTAGCAACCAAACCTAATGACGTACACACAGATCTTGTCGGTATATTCATCCAAGGGCCCGTTCCTGGCCTCTGTTGGTGTTAGGATCAGCGATCACAAGTTTGATGTATTAGAGAGTAATGCAGCGGAATGAGATCAAGAATTAGACAAATTATAGCAAGAGTTTGATATTTGTAAACAAATACTAGAGAATATATTTCTGTGATAAGGAATGTTTCAATAATGCCCAATATTATTGCTCAATCATTCGAATATTACAATAAGGTTGACACTCCTTATATAGAGTGCAATCACTGCTGTAATCACGGGATAGTGACAACTAGCAGATCTAGTACAAAAATAACTAACACTTAACAAACTACTGAAAAGAAACTACTGAAACTACAACGACTGAAGAACAAACTCTTCAGTCGTTTTACAAAACTACTGAAAAGATATAACATAAAACTACTGAAAAGTAAATCATCACAACTACTGAAGAAGTCCTCTTCAGCTGTTATGACAACATCTGATATTTGGTCTTCAGCACTTGTGTCTTCAGACTTTGTCTTCAGCACTTGTCTTAAGACTTTGTCTTCAGTACTTGTCTTCAAACTTTGTCTTCAGCACTTGTCTTCAGACTTTGTCTTCAGCACTTGTGTTCAGACTTTGTCTTCAGGTGTTATCTTCAGCTGTTGTGGACTTCGGTAGTTGTTGTGACGTCTGTGGGACTTAAAGGTTTTTCTGATCCGGCTCATTGGTTCTTTTGGTCCAACAAACTCCCCCTGAACCAATGCAGCCAAAACCTTTAACTTTATTGAGGTCCCACTTATTGTTGGCAAAATGGTTGGTCTTTTTCCTTCTTGATCAGTTGAGAAGATGACCCATATAAGCACTGGCCTGGAAATAAGTCTCTGATGATTTGGTTGGCAAAGTATGGATGGGAGCTCTGTATTAGGGAATTGGACACTGAGCTGTTCCCCCATCCATGAGACTTACTTCCCATGTATAAGCCTGTAGGATTCTCTGGTGTATGCTCTGAGAAACATGATTTGTTCTTCCATGGTAAGATTCTCTGGTTCACCCTCAAACAATCCTTCACGCCCATACAGCTCTGAGATGTACTTGGCCTGTTTGCCATTTTTAAGCTCAACTGTTGTGATATGTCTGTATGCAAACTCATCTGGGTGATTACCTTCAAGTAACAGACTGAGCTCATTTTGTTTGAAGTTTTCAAGCTTCTTGTAGACCAACCCCTATTTAATAACTCTATTCTCTAACATCTTTTGGGGTGGCTGTTTAGTCTCATAAGCCTTCTTGAAGTCTTCTACAATTTCCCAGGGTGATACTACAAGGACCATAGTGATCTCTTCATCTGCGATCCTTTTTACCTGGCCCTTGTATCTCGCAGGAATGTCTTTCTTTACAATTCTGTGAGCCACCCTAGGATCAGGCCATATCCTCACCTTTTCCTTTTGATATTGAAATGTGTTGGCAAGGGTGTACAATCTCAGAGCCTCTTTCTTCATACTTATTATTGATGAAGAAGCAGCATAAGTTTTGTCTATGCTTTTCAGCATTTCCTCATCATGAAGCCTTTGCTGCTGTTCTTCTTCAATCTTTACTCTCACTGTTTCCATCTGTGAGGTGGGAGTGATGGGCATAGATTTGGCTTTAGGCAGAGTTAGGACTGCGGAAAGAGGCAGCCTATCTTCTTCCTCATCATCTTCTTCTTCTTCTTCTTCTAGCCTCAACATCCTTCTCTTCTTCTTCTTGGATGCATCATCGGCTGTTGGTTTTGAGGGTAAAGGAGTTGGTTTAATGGGTTGTGGTAGTGGTGATTTTGAAGTGGTAGGTTTTGCAGGTTGTTCTAGCATTCTTGTAGTGAGTGAGGCTTTGGAGTGTTTTGCTAGTTGATTTCTGTTCCCAGCACCTGCTTCATTTAGTGCTTCAATCACTAATCCCTTAGTGTATGCTTCAGACGTACAGATCTTGGTGGTTATTGCCAAGATACTATCCCTAGTCCATGACTTAATCTCTATCAATGATCTCCCAAGATACTTTGCAATGAATCTGATCATGATCTCCAGTCTTTCTCTTTCTAACACATCATAACTTGCCCATCTTGAGTTAATTTCTTCAACTTCAAGTCTTCTAATCTCTGAGTCAAGCTGTGCAGTATCGAACCCTTGTCTATACAGTTGATCAATAATGGAGTCCATAGATTTACTATGTGTAGCATCCGCCATTTTGATCATCTCATCAAGTTTGAGTTCTTTTTGGAGTTCTTTTTCTTTTCATTCAATCTTCCTCTTCTTATATGTGATATGAAAGTCTTTGTGACTTTCACTCACTTGATCAGTGTCAGCTCCCTTCACATACTCTTCTTCCTTCTCAGTCTCCTTCACAACCTCCTCTTCCTTCTCAATCTCCTGTTCTTTCAGTATGCTCTTCCCCTTTGCTTTCACTAACTGACTCTCCCCCTTTTTGGTTGCATTGGTTGCAAGGGTTTGAGTAGTAGAAAGCCTTGTGCTCAAAATCTCCTCCACCAGGGGCTGTATGATTGAGGGAAGCCTCTCATCCATGGTTTTGATCACAATGTCTGTGATCATTGGGGTGATGAGAGGTAGGGATTGCTGGAAGATAGCAGCTGTTTGCTCAGAGGGGTTCTGTCCCTGAGAAGAAGTGCCAGAAGTAGAGGCTGATGGGTTGTAAGTTTTGATTGGCTGAGTGTTTAGGAGACCTTCGGGTGAAGGTGCCATCTGTGGGTGTATGTTGGTGTCAGATGGACTTGCTTCTTGAGAGAATTGGTTAAGTAGTCTTTGTAGTCTACTGACTTCTTCCTCAAGAATTGTGTTCTGGGCTAGAACATCATAAAAGAAGCCCAGGTCATCATCAGCAGATGCTGAATCACCTGACCTCCTGCTTGTAGCAGGATGTCCATGCCCTGGGTGTAGACCAGTTGTAGCATGTGCCCCTTTTTCTTGGAACTGGGGACTTCCAGCCTCAGGACGATGTCCTTCATCAGCTGTTGCCTCTGATGAGGTCTTAGCAATGTTACCAGCCTCAGTCTGATCATGTGCTGATGCAGAAGAGGTGGCAGCCTCACCAGATATTCTGATCTCCTTATCTACACTAGGAGACAGAACATTTAAACCCCTGTGCTGTGGGTTGTCAGAAGCATGTTGATCCTCTTCCTCTGTATCTGTGGTTTTCCCCTTTGGTAGTTGTTGGGGAGGAGGAGAGGCATGCAGCTGAGTCAGCACGTTTGCAATTATAAGTGTTGGACTTTGGGGGGCATTTTCATGGGGAGATAGGGTAAAATCAGTATGCACCTGGGGAGAATGGTGCGTGTCAATGGCAATCTCCTCAAATAAGGAAGATTCCAGATTTGTGGGTACCCCTTCTTTGGTTGCTTCAGGCTCCTTTTGAGAGGAATCCTGAGCGGCTGTGGCTGGTTGAGTCTCTGATACTACTGGGGGGTTTACACCAGCAAGTATATCCTGTCTTGGTGGTACAGGAGCATCTTCAGGGGACTCATCTCCCTGAATAGCTGTTTTGATTCGTTTTGTTTTTGGTTTGGTGGGGACTTTGGATTTTGGGGTGGTGGCTGTGGGTTCCAGCTGCGTGGGTTTGCGCAGCTTGGCAGCCATTTTGAGTGATTGGTCAGAGTTGTGCCGGGAGTATACTTCAGGCAATACAGCCATAGCAGGGACTCCCAGGCCAACAAGTCCCTCAGCTTGAAGCTGGTTTTCAATTATGGCCATTATGAACCGAGGATATAATATCCAACGATTAGCAAGTTGTTTTTGGGCCATATCCTTGAGCTCTAAAAATAGTATTTTAGAAAAATTTAAAGGTTGTTGCTCAAGGATGGAGTACAATACCTGTTGCCACCTTGTGGACATTTGATCCCATGATGAAGTCTTGGGGGCCAGGCAGACATTTACCATATGAAAGATGAGCCGTTCAGCATCCTGGAAATGTTTCTTCAATATGGTAGAGGCACTCAAGTTACCTTCGTATCCATGGTGGGCAAATGATAGATCTGTTGTGCCCTTTGGATAACTAGTCGGGAAAGTGGCATCATCCAGATTGAGGGTTTGGCGAAGAATATCTGGAGTGATGACCACTTTTTGGCTATGGACAAACGATTGAAGAGACTCTGTGTCATTCTCCTCAGAGACAAGAGTGACGTTTGTCCAGAATTGGCTAAGAGATTCGGTATATATGGTGGGGTTTAACAGAAAAGCTGTTTGGTAAGGTGACTGGACCATTAAATCAATGGCGTTGTGAAACTTGGTCCAGTATGGCGATTTGGTGAGGTGAGCGACACAGTTGTGTCTAGGTTTTAGTTGCATGGTCGCCATGGATGAAGAGAGGTTACAGAGTTTTTGAACGTTAGGTTTGAGAGGAGAGGTGAGAAAAACTCAGAAGGTGGGATAAGGTATTTATAGGGTAGGGTTATGAAATGACTGAAGGTTTTGGTGTTAGTCATCATTTGTTGAAACTACTGATGACGTGGCATTAACTTTCAGAGGTTTGAAATGACTGACCGTATTGGTGTGATCATCAGTTATTATAAAACAACTAAAGACTTGGTTTTAACCGTCAGACGTTGAAACAACTGAGGACATGGTGTTTGTCATCAGTAGTTGTGAAACTACTGAAGACAGTGGTTTTGTCATCAGTTGTTGTAAACAACTGAAGACTTGGTGTTAGTCTTCAGTAGTTGTAAACTACTGAAGACATAGGTTTGGCTTCAGTTGTTTAGAAGCAGCAGTTGTAGAAACAACTGAAGAGAAATTACTCATCAGCTGTTTTCGTCAATTCATAGCTTTTCAGCTGTTTCAGTCTGACCTCCACACTTACGCATCAGACTTACATCTGAGTTTCAGAGGTTTCATTGGTCATCAGTACTTATCTGCATTTCTGACATCAGTAGTTGTAGCTACATCAGCTGTTGTGATTTCATCAGCTGTTGTAACTACATCAGTTGTTTTAACAAATAAAGTACTTCAGTGCTTGTGAGGAATGTAGCCTTCAGTAGTTATAAAAACTACTGAGGAGAAAGGAACTCATCAGTACTTATATATGACATGGTTACCAATGATCATCAGTGTTTATTACTGAGATCATCAGTAGTTGTCACTTATTCTAGCTGCAGCATACCAAGCCTTAACACCAAGTTGTGGAAAGTTGAACTATCCAAAGGCTTGGTAAAAATGTCTGCAAGCTCATCAGCACTAGGAACAAACTTTGGATCAATCAGACCTTTTTCAAAACAATCTCTAATAAAATGGTGTCTAATTTCAATATGTTTAGTCCTAGAGTGCTGGACAGGATTCTTGACAATACAAAGAGCTGAAGAGCTGTCCATTAACAATGGAGTCTTAGTCTCAGTTATGCCATAATCCAATAATTGGTTTTGAAGCCATAATACCTGAGATGTACAACTTGCAGCAGCAATGTACTCGGCTTCAGCAGTTGATGTAGCAACTGAGGTTTGTTTCTTACTCTGCCAAGAAATCAAGTTGCCTAGGAATTGACATCCACCAGAAGTTGATTTCCTGGTCAACTTACACCCTGCATAGTCACTGTCAGAAAAAGCAACTAATTTACCAGAACGTCTAGTAGAATACCATAAACCTAGAGATGGAGTGCCTTGCAGATATCTAAAGATCCTCTTGACTGCAATCAAATGAGACTCCTTAGGAGCAGCCTGAAATCTAGCACAAACACATGTAGCAAACATAATATCTGGTCTAGAAGCTGTTAAGTACATCAAGGACCCAATCATACATCTGTAAAGTGTTTCATCAACCACTTTACCTTTCTGATATGTATCCAGTTGTGTGGTGTTGCACATGGGAGTAGAACAGGGTTTACAATTTTGTAAATCAAATTTTTCCAAAAGATTTTTTGTGTATTTGGACTGATGAATGAAAATTCCATCAGCCTTTTGTTTGATTTGCAAACCCAGAAAGAATTGTAATTCCCCCATGGCACTCATTTGAAACTTTTGTTGCATCAACTTGGTAAAGGCATCACACAACTGTGGATCAGAGGATGCAAAAATAATATCATCTACATAAATTTGAACAAGTAGATTATGCTGCCCAGCTTTCTTAATAAATAAAGTTTTATCTATGGAACCTCTAGTGAAATTATTTTCCAGAAGAAAGTTTGATAATGTCTCATACCAGGCTCTAGGAGCTTGTTTCAACCCATAAAGAGCCTTATCAAGCTTATACACCCAATTAGGATGCTTATTGTCCTCAAAACCCGGTGGTTGACATACATAAACCTCTTCTTTAATTTTCCCATACAAAAATGCACTTTTGACATCCATTTGAAAAACTTTAAGATTTTGATAAGCAGCATAAGCTAAAAACAATCTAATTGTTTCCAGTCTGGCTACAGGGGCAAAGGTTTCATCATAATCAATACCTTCTTCTTGTGCAAACCCCTGAACAACCAGTCTGGCCTTGTTCTTAACAATAAGCCCATTTTCATCAGTTTTGTTCCTAAACACCCATTTAGTGCCTATTGCACACTTACCTGGAGGTAGAGGAACCAGTTCCCACACTTGCTGTTTCTTGAACTGAAGAAGCTCAAGCTGCATGGCATCAACCCATCCATTATCCTTTAAAGCAATGTGATAATTCTTTGGCTCTTGCTGACTGATGAAGAGAGCATAGAAGCAGAAATTTGACAATTGACTTCTTGTTGATACTCCAGCAGTGATATCACCAATGATTTGAGACATATGGTGATTCTTCAGATCTTGGTACACAATGAGATCAGTGCAAGTGTTTGTAGCAGGCTCAGCAGCAACAGATGGTGATGGTGAAGTATTTCCTTGAAACCAATCAGTAGATGGTAATTCAAAGGAAGTTGAAGTTGTAGAAATCTCATCAGCATTTGTTGTGGATTGTGCTGCTGGAGCTACAGGAACATCAGGTCTAGCTGAATCAGGCAGTTGATCACTAAACTTGAAGAGGTGAGTACTACTATCATCATCATCAGCACCAGCAGTACCACCAGGTGGTGAACTGTTGACAGGAGCAACAGCAGGAGTTTAAAGAGGAACATATTGCAGTATGTCCAAATCAAATATCTCCACAGGGTTTTGTGGAATCTTGTCCTTTGGAGATTCATTAAACTTAACATGTAGAGTCTCTTCAACCATCTTTGTTCTACAGTTGAAGACTCGGTATGCTTTGCAAGTTGATGAATAACCAACAAAGTACCCTGCATCCACCTTAGAATCAAATTTTTGGAGTTGATCCCGTGTGTTGAGAATGAAACAAGGACATCCAAAAGCTCTGAAGAATGAAATTAGAGGGGCCAAATGATGAAGAACTTCATATGGAGTTTTCATCAACCTCTTATTTACTAGAGCTCTATTTTGTACATAGCAAGCTGTATTGATAGCTTCAGCCCAAAAAGTCATTGGCAATCCAGAGTCAGCCAACATGGACCTTGCAGCTTCAATGAGGGTCATGTTCTTTCTCTCCACTACTCCATTTTGTTCAGGAGTTCTTGGAATGCTAAAATGCCTCTTGATTCCCTTTGAGAGATAGAACTCCTCAAGTGTATTGTTTCTAAATTCTGTTCCATTATCACTTCTAATACACTTGACTGAGAGGGAATACTGCTTCTCAACATACAACACAAAGTTGATAATCTTCTGAGCTGCTTCATCCTTTGAATGCAAGAAGAAAGTCCATACAAATCTGGAGTAATCATCCATAATTACTAGACAGTATTTCTTCTTAGCCATACTCAGCACTCTCACAGGACCAAAGAGATCCATGTGAAGAAGCTGTAAGCAGGCATTGGACTTAGGTTCTTCTATGGAGGGAAAAGAAGTTTTGTGCTGTTTTCCTTTTAAACAAGCAGTGCAGTCATCTTCACATTTGAACTCCTTCATAGGCAATCCCCTTACTAAACCATGATTTATCAGCTGATTTATGTTTTAAGATTAACATGACCCAACCTTCTATGCCATAGTGTAGATTCTTGAGGGGAAGCCTTGGAAAATAGGCAAGGATGGCCTTTGAGATCTATTTTCTTGGAAAGATCTAAGGCATACACTCTTCTTGTCCTGTTGGCCTTAAGGAGAGTGTATTTATCCAACACCTTATCAATCAAGCTTAGAACTTTGGATGACAGAATCCGGCAGTTCTGACTTGTGAAAAGAGCAACATGGCCTTTGTCACACATTTGACTGACACTCAAGAGGTTGTACTTGAGATTTTCCACATGGTTAACATCATCAAACTTTATTTCCCCATTGGAAACAAAGCCTTTGCCAATGATGTAACCCTTTGCATCATTGCCAAAAGACACAAACCCCTTCCTTCCTTGAGAGTAGTCATTAAGAAGTGATCTGTTTCCTGTCATATGCATGGATCCTCCACTGTCTACATACCAGATGCCTCTGTGGCATGTTGAAGAACCCTGAGTTACCTGTGAAGATGATGCAGTTGAGCAGGAACCCTCAGTTGACTCAAGAGCCATAAGTGCCAGATTCCCAAAAGGACTATCACCACCATATTGATCAGCACTTGTGAACAGTTGTTCATGACCAGACATGTCATCTGGCAAGCTGCTCCAGTCAACAACTTCAGGGGTGAAGAAGCTATGTTGTTGAGGTTGAGGAGGTTGATGAGATGGTTGAGATTCTGGAAGTGCATGAGGTTGTGGTACCATAGGAGCTTGAACTTGACTGGTTTGTGACATGTAATAACAAGGGTAAGGGTATGGCATTTGACCCTGAGGAACAAAATATGCAGGAGATTGTAGTTGAGAATGATGACTAGAATTGACAGGATGTTGCCCTTTGTTTTGTTGACTATTGCTAGGGAAAGTCACAAAAGGTGCAGAGGAATTAGATCCAGATGATCTACATTCTCTAGCTGAAGATCATGTTAGGTTGGACTCACTTTAGTATAGATATTTACTTTACATTGTAATAGGACTTTTGTTAGTTTCATTTTGTATTTTGTTAGTAATTAGCAGTTTTGGCAGTCCAGCGAAACTGTGAGCGAATCTATAGTTTCGCTCACAGTTTGCTGTTTTGGTTCACCCGGCGAACTTGTGTTCTGCCAGGCGAAACTATAGTTTCGGCATGACAGTTTCGCTACCAGCGAAACTGTCAGCGAAACTATGACTGTTATATATACTATTGTCATTTCATTTTGCATGATAAGTTTGCAAAACCCTAATCGTGGAATTCTGTTGCAAACTATCATTTCCAAGCAGTTACTTCATTGAAATACAATTGTGCTTATTGTTATTGAGTGAGTTTGTTCATTTGAATATCAATTATGTCTTGATTCATCATATTCTCTTCTCAATTGTTGTTATTTGGTTTGTGTATTTGATATTGATCAAATTATCCTATCAATTTTACTGTTCATCGATCACATGGACAACAATATGGTATCAGAGCCTTAGTGCTCTTGATTTGTTGAGTTTTTGTGGTTTTGGTCAATATCTAGTTTCAATCAATTCTGATTGGATTATCAGCTGTTTTTGGGATGGAAATTGATTGAATTATGCTTGTTCTTGATTGAGGAAGATTCTACAATCATTAGATCTCAAATTCATTGAGTTTTGGATGATTTCAGATTGATTTTGAGGTGAAAAAGGGTTTTGAGATCGACCAGCGAAATTACTGTTCTTACTGCGAAACTGTCATCTTCATTCAGCGAAATTATGAGTTATTTTGGATCTGAAGTTGTTTTCTAGAGTTTCAGCGAAAGTATTTCTTTGAATGAAAGTTCAGTAGTGTTTTTGATCAATTATCAAGCGAAAGTGCTGCCGAATCTATTTCTGAACGAAAGTTCAAGCTTGTTTCCTGCAAAATTAGCAGCGAAACTAAGCAATTGTTGTCTCTGATTCAAGCGAAAGTGCTGCTGAAATTGCAAGCGAAAGTGTCTGTGTTTGCGAAAGTGTCTGCGATAGTATTGTTTCAGCGAAACTGTTAGCCAAGTCACCTTTCTCAGCGAATTTGTCAGCGAATTTACTAGCGAAATTATCAATCTTTCTGCCGAAACTATAATGTCGAAATTAACTACTCTTACACTTGCGGATCTTGAAAGTGTTGCTCCTAATAGACCTCCAAGACTCATTAATGGAGATAATTTTGAAGATTGGAATAGATGTCTCAAAGCTTTCTTTTTCTACACAGATCATAATCAATGGGAATCGATTATTTCAGGTCCTCATATACCTACGGTTACAGTTGGTGATGTCGTTTCTCAAAACAAAGATCCATCTTCTTATACTGAAAGAGATTTGAAACTGATTGATCGTGATCAAAAAGCTTTTGGTGCTCTAACTCTCTGCTTGGCTCCAAACATCTACAATCGTTTTGCAGAGCATAAAAATGCTAAATCCCTTTATGATGCTCTCTGTGAATTCTTTGATGGGAATGCAGATCTGGTGAAAGACAAGAGTATTCAAGCTGAAAAGGAGTTCAATTCGTTTGTAGGATACAAGAATGAAAGTTTGACAGATCTTACAAATCGTTTCTTAACTGTCTCAAGCACTCTGAAGAAGTATGATGAAAGATCTCCAACAGTGAACAAGTAAACAGGCTTCTCGATTCTCTTCCACCACAGTGGAGTCTTCAAGTGAGGATGCTCAAACAAGAAAGAGGTTTTACAGATTATAAGCTGATGGATATCATTAACAAGTTGAAATCTTTTAAGTTGGATATGAAAAGAAGAGAATTTAACCAGACTATGATGCCCACACCTGGTTTTTCTCAAAATGCTGCTTTGTTGTCATCCGCTGCAAACTCTCACATTCAAAATCCAATTCAAGGAGGGAGCAATACAAGTAATTTCTCGAGTGGTAGTAATCATGTTGGAAAAGAATTGGGAAATTCTAAGGTGAATGCTGAAACTACAATTCCATCTGAAACAATGGCTCTTTTTGGAATGTTTGTTTAGAGCTATGAAGCTCTTGTTGCTGGTGAATTGAAAGGTAAAAGAATGACTATGGAGGATATGTATCAGGTTGATCCTGATGATTTAGAAGAAACTGACATTCAATGGCAAATGGCAATGTTAACTTTAAGAGCCCGAAGATTCATGGAAAAAACAGGAAGAAAGAATTTTTGTGGTCAATCATCAACTTCAAAACTAGGATTTGATAAGTCAAAATTGAGGTGCTTTAATTGTAAACAATTGGGACATTTTAAACGTGAATGTCCATTACCAATTGTCACAGATCCTAGTAACACTAGAGTACCAAGATTGACAGCAGAGAAAGTAAAGGAAGAGGGAAATTCAAAAAAGGAGTCAGCCTTGATCTCAAATTTTGACTGGAGTGCAGAGGTGGAAGAAACAAGATCTGAAATAAATCACGCTTTAGTTGCTGAGATTGTGAAAAGTGATGAGATGGAAGTTGAGAAAGATGGATTTGTGTTGTTTAAGGAATTCAAAAGAGAGAATGAACCTTCAGTAAAGGAGAAAGAAGAGAAGGCAGATGGAGAGAAGAAAGAGGAAATTATAGATTCAAATGATGAAAGAAATTCAAAAGCTGCGAAAGGAAAAGAGAAGGATGATGCGGCTGCTACTGTTGAGGAAAGGAAATCAAGTACTCCAGTATGCATGTGCGATAAAGCTTTAGCTGCCGAAAAGATGGTAATAGGACTTCCTTATGAGGTAATACAGGATATGTGCTCATCTGCTTGCAAAATTAGACTTTTTGGGGTTTATAAGGCTAATCGTTTGTTAATTGATAATGAAAAGGATTTAAAACGAATTAATGATGAACTTAAAATGACTGAATCAAAATATTTTGTGAAATTAAATGAGGCTTTAAAAGAAACTGATCATTTAAAAAGAATTGTTTTGGAAAGGAATGTAGAGGTTAATACTTTGACTGAACGAGTTGCTCTTGCTGAATTTGAAGCAAGCAAAATTCAGTCAAAATTAGATAAATGGACTATTTCTGGAATGAAACATGATGATCTTTGTAAATCTCAACGGGGAGCAAGAATTAAAACAGGTTTGGGTTATGAAAATGTACAGGTTTATCCTCCTCCTAGTACATACTGTTATTATCCTATGCCTGTTCCTCATCCTTCTAATGATTTAATCAAATCAGATACTGACAGTATGTCTGCAGGTTTAGTTGGAAATAACTCTAAGTACATTCGTGAAGACTACGACTATGGACCAACTAGTGGGCTTGGATGCACTAGTTCTAGTACACCTGAAAAACAGCAGTCTGTTTTAGATAATAAGTCTAGTTAAAATTCAGTGTTTGTTTCTAGTTCAAATGTAACAGACTTGAATGTCTCATGTTCTCTTGATTGTTCTATTTCATCTTGTAATTCAAATCATGATAATGATGATTTTTATTCTGGTAATGAATGCAATGAATCTGATGTTTCTCCTAAAATAACTGAGCAAATTAAAATTAATTCTTTCGAAAAGTTCTTTTCTCAACCTATTCCATCTTTCATACCATTAAATATGACATCTTCAGAAAAATGCAGTTCGTCTTCATATGAAACTGGTACCAATGGTACGAGTTTTACTGATCTGTCAGAAGAATCAAGTTCTGATTTTGTAAAGAATAACTCTGATTCAAATAAACAAAAACATCATGAGATGTATGAGACATTCAGTGATGTTGATTCTAGTTTGTCTGAATGTGATGAGGAGATTATTATTGATCCTATTTTTACTTCATCACATCATCGACCTAGATTCAAACATCATTGTTTCAGGTGTGGTGAAGAGGATCATCTTATCAAAAATTGCCCTTTGATTGAAAGATCCTCTAATAGAAATTGTTTTGGGAATAAATTGACAAAATTGGTTAATAATTTCTTTCATAAAAAATCAGCTTCTTTAAAAACAAAAGTTGTTCAATCTTGGGTCCCTATTACTCCTGGCTAAATGATTTGTTCATTCATTTCAGGGATCTTCTTCAAAGATTGTACACAGTCTGTGGCATGTTGATAGCGGCTGTTCCAAGCATATGACGGGATTAAAAGATTTGTTGACTAATTATCGGATTATAGATGGAGGATATGTGGCATTTGCTGGAGACAAGAAGGGTGGAAAAATGATTGGACAAGTAGAAGTTACCAATGGTTCTCTTACTCTGGAAAAAGTCAACCATGTTCCTGAATTGGCATTTAATCTTCTGAGCGTCTCTCAAATTTATGATAAAGACATTCCTGTTCTATTTAAATCTGACGAATGTTTATTTTTGAAATCAGAGATAGCTATTCCAGAAGATTTAATTCTCATGCGTGCTCCAAGGAAACACGATACATATCTTCTTGATATGAATTCTAATGAGTCCAAAGCTACTGCAACTTGTCTTCTCTCAAAAGCATCAACCTCTGAGTCACTCTTGTGGCATCGTCGCTTAGGTCATGTCAATTTTAAGATAATTAATAAATTAGTAAAGAACAATCTTGTTAGAGGACTTCCTTTAAAAGATTTTTCTGTTACTGAAAAATGCATGGCGTGTGCTAAAGGGAAACAACATAAGAAACCTCATAAGCCTAAACTTTTAAATAGCATATCAAGTCCTCTTGAGTTGTTACATACTGATTTATTTGGGCCAATTAGTGTTAAATCAATTGCTAAAAAGTCTTTTTGTCTTGTTGTTACAGATGATTTCTCACGTTATTCATGGGTGAGGTTTCTTGCACACAAAAATGAAGTTGCAGAGGAATTGCAGAAATTAATCATTTCTATTGAATCAGTCAGTAAGAAATGAGTTATGGGATTAAGAAGTGACAACGGCACTGGATTTAAAAATCAGATTCTTGATTCATTTTGTGCTCAAAAAGGGATTGTGAGACAATTTAGTGCTGCAAGAACACCCAAGCAGAACGGTATTGCAGAAAGAAAGAATCGTACTCTTGTGGAAGCTGCTCGTACAATGTTGATAGAATCCTCATTACCAGTTATTTTCTGGGCTGAAGCTGTTAATTGTGCATCTTATGTTCTAAACAGAGTGCTTATTGTGAAAGATAAAGTGAAGACTCCTTATGAACTTTTTCATAAGAGTAAGCCACTAATTGATTTCTTTCGCCCATTTGGTTGTTCTTGTACTCTTCTGAATACTCAAGCTCAAAAGACAAAATTTGGTGCTGTTTCTGACGAGTGTTATTTTGTTGGATATTCTTCTTCACAAAAGGCATACCGAGTTTATAACAAGAGAACACGTATTGTTCAAGAGTCATTCTATGTTGACTGGCAAGAATCCAATCCTTCTGAAGTGAAATCTGAACCTGCATGGTTCTTTGATTCCGATACTGTGTTCAATTCATTTAATTTGCCAGTTTTCGATGATGATACATCAATTCCATGTATTCAAACGAATATAATTCCATCATCTTCATCGTCTGTTCCATCCATTCCACAAGTAAATGATGCCGTTTCAACTGATGTTAGCTCATCATCTCCAATGCTTGATCAAGCTCCATTATCTGATTCTTTATCTCCTACATCTCCTAACTTACCTGATTCAACACTTGTCATTGATACACCTTCATCTACTCTTTCTCCGGCAATGGCTGATACTTCTTCAACGATCTTTCCTTCTTCAAGTGATTATAAAACTTTGAAAGATCATCCGCTTGATAATGTGATTGGATCTGTTTCTGATGGTGTTCGCACGCGAAGTCAATCCGGTCTGATTAATGTTTGTCTTTTCTCATGCTTTATTTCTCAAATTGTTCCTAAAAATGTTCATGCTGCTCTACAAGATCCTTGTTGGGTAGAGTCTATGCAATTAGAACTTCAACAGTTCCGGAAGCTTAAGGTTTGGACCTTAGTTGATTTACCTCCCAACAAATATCCAATTGGTACAAAATGGGTATTTAAGAACAAACCAGATGATCGGGGTGTGGTGGTGCGAAACAAATCTAGACTTGTGGTGCAAGGCTTTGCTCAAGAAGAAGGAATTGATTATACAGAAGTCTTTGCTCCCGTTGCTCGTCTTGAAGCAATTCGAATATTTCTTGCTCATGCTGCTCATAAACAGTTCAAAGTGTACCAGATGGATGTGAAATGTGCTTTTCTTTACGACGACATTGATGAAGAAATATATGTGTGTCAACCACCAGGCTTTGAAGATCCTGATTTTCCTGATAAAGTGTATAAGCTTGATAAATCTTTGTATGGCCTTCATCAAGCACCTAGAATCTGGTATGAGACTCTTACGCAATATCTTTTAAGCAATGGTTATTCTCGTGGTACCATTGATATGACCTTATTTAAAAAGGAGGTGAATGGTGAAATGATCTTTGTTCAAGTGTATGTCGATGATATTATTTTTGGATCCACAAACTCTCAATTGTGTAGAGAGTTTGAAGAAGTGATGAGCCAAAGGTTTGAAATGAGTATGATGGGTGAAATGTGCTTCTTTCTTGGCTTGCAAGTTGAACAACAGAAAGAAGGAATTCTTATTCATCAAGAGAAATACATTAAAGATATTCTGGAGAAATTTAAGATGGATGATGCGTCTACTGAAATGACTCCTTTTACTGCTCAGACGTGTCTTACTCCAGATGAAAATGGAAAACCAGTTGATCCTCATCTTTTTCGGTCTATGATTGGCTCCCTCATGTATCTTACTGCAAGTCGTCCTGATATCACTTTTGCTGTTGGTTACTGTGCTAGATATCAGTCGGCTCCAAAGGAATCTCATGAGAAAGCTGTCAAACGAATATTTCGTTATCTCAAAGGATCGTCTCGTCTCGGACTGTGGTATCCATATGGTGGAAATTTTGATTTACATGCTTATTCTGATAGTGATTCCAATGGTTGCAGGTTAAACAGAAAATCTGTGTCTGGAGGTTGTCAATATTTGGGAAATTGTCTGGTATCCTGGTAGAGCAAGAAACAAACTACTGTTTCTCTTTCTACAGGGGAAGCTCAATATATTGCTGCCTCTAGCTGCTGCTCTCAAGTTCTATGGATCCAACATCAAATGATTGATTATGGAATTAATTTCCTTCATACACCTTTATTCTGTGACAATGAGGCTGCCATTGGAATTGCTAAAAATCCCATTCATCATTCTCGCCCAAAGCATATTGAAACCCGAATTCATGCGATTCGTGATGCTCAGGAGAAGGGTTTCATTAATATTATTCCCATCGATACAAAAAATCAAAAAGCTGATCTTTTCACAAAAACTTTTGATAAACCTCGTTTTTATGAATTGATTTCTATGCTTGGGTTAATCTCTTTTTAAAATTTTCATTTTCTATTTCTTTGATAAAAATTAAAAATTAAAAAAATAAAAAAAATCAAGTTACAATTTTATTTATAATTATAGAAATATGAAAATAAAAATTTGGGGGAGTAATATCATTATTCTGAGATCGGATTTAAAATGATGAGAAATGATTGTATATTCTCTAAATATTTTTTTTACATGACCAGTAATTCTATGAGAAATGATAGTAACTGTTACTGGATTCTGTTTCACATTAAAATAAAAAGAAATGGATCAGATTCTTTGACGATATGCTTGATAGACTCAGCCTGATGAATGAAGTAGACAGCAGCTTTATGATTAAATTAAACTTTATGCTTAAGAATGTCTGGATTTACTCATTCATTTTGGATTGCACAAAAACTGAGTCTTGACAAAAATTGGATTAAATTAAACTTTATGCTTAAGAATGTTAATGGTTGCACGATCTTTGAAAAATTCACGATGAAGCGACGATAGTATCCGGCCAATCCTAAGAATTGTCGTATTTCTGATGGTGTCTAGGGTGCATCCCATTTCTTCACCGCTTCGATCTTGCCGGGATCTACATGAATCCCATCCTTATTCACCACATGACCTAAAAACTTCACTTCTCGCAACCAAAATTCACACTTCGAGAATTTGGCGAAAAGTTTCTCTTCCCGTAGCAGTTCCAGTATTGCCCGAAGATGTTCTTCGTGATCCTCTTTCGATCGGGAGTAGATAAGTATATCGTCTATGAATACGATCACAAATTTATCCAAGTAAGGTTTACACACTCAATTCATTAGGTCCATAAATACAGCTGGTGCGTTAGTCAGCCCGAACGGCATGACCAAGAACTCATAGTGCCCATAACGAGTTCTAAACGCTGTTTTCGGTATGTCATCCTCGAAAACCCTTAGTTGATGATATCCAGAACGAAGGTCGATCTTTGAGAAATATGAAGCTCCTTGCAGCTGGTCACACAGATCGTCGATCCTGGGGAGAGGATATCGATTCTTCACAGTTAACTTGTTCAACTGACGGTAATCGATGCACATTCGGAGCGACCCGTCTTTCTTCTTGACAAATAATACCGGTGCTCCCCACGGTGAATGACTCGGCCGAATAAAACCCTTCTCCAGTAGTTCCTATAACTTACTAGATAACTCTTGCATTTTAGATGGTGCTAACCGATATGGCGTCTTTGCTACCGGTGTAGCTCCAAGAACCAACTCTATACGAAATTCCACCTGTCGTGGAGGAGGCAAACCAGACAAGTCATCAGGGAATACATCTGGGTAGTCCCGTACCACTGGAATATCTACTAATTTCCTCTCCTCTTCCTTCTTTTCTACCACATGAGCCAGAAAAGCGTAGCACTGCTTTCGTAAATTTCAGCGTGCTTTCATGCAGGATATAAGCTTTAAGTTTCTTCCCGATCGTTCTCCTTGAATCCTGAGTACCTCCCCGTTCGGCATAGGATTCGTACTACTTTGTCCCGACAGACAATCTCAGCTCGTGTTTCGACAACCAATCCATTCCCACGATCACGTCGAAACTTCCTAACTCAAAGGGTATCAAATCTATATCGAAGGCATGGTCCTCCAATATTACCGAGCACTTCCTAATAATCTCATCGGCCTGAACAACCCTACCATTGGCCATTTCTACAGAGTACCTAGATTCTAGCCTATTAGGACTCAAATCAAGCAATTGCACAAACTCAGAAGATATAAAGCTATTGTCTGCTCTAGTATCAAATAATATAGATGCGAAGTGATGATTGAGTAAGTGCGTACCCGTGACAACATTCGGGTCTTGACGGGCATCGTTGGCTCCAATGACAAATGCACGTCCCCGAGCTGTATTTCCTTGATTCGCCGGG
Organism: Flaveria ramosissima; assembly: GCA_025215565.1. Taxonomy (NCBI): domain Eukaryota; kingdom Viridiplantae; phylum Streptophyta; class Magnoliopsida; order Asterales; family Asteraceae; genus Flaveria; species Flaveria ramosissima. The sequence goes on from CM046039.1 coordinate 56,371,800, forward strand.
CCTTGATTTCCAGCTATGGCCATCACCTGTTGCTGGTTGTTCCCTTGTTGACCCGGCGCCCGATTCAGTCTAGGCCACATGTTTCTGTAGTGATCAGGGCCTCCACACTCATAACAGACCCTGGCATTCCCGACGGGGTTAACCGCGTTGACCGGTGCTACAAGATTCGACGCTATTCTGCAGTCTCTCTCTAGATGCCCCGGGCGTTTACAGTTCACGCACACCCGGCACGGCATTCCTGGGGGATGATGATAGTTGCACCTATCACATTTGGGGTGCGGCCCGACAAACTCTCTCTTACCTTGCATCACGGCCACAAAATTTCTGGTTGTCTTGGCCCTTTTGTCAAATTTCCCGGCACTCGACCGGTTCGTTTCTCAAACATCTTTTCTTTTCTCTGCTCCTCTACCCAAAAACCCATGTTCTCACCATCTCGTCAGTCAGAGCGTCAGCCTTCAGAATTGCGCTCTGGATTCTAGGAGGAGCAACTACTGTTACCATCGCTCGGATTTGAGGCGCAAGTCCCCAAATATACGTCTCGATCCTCTTTGGTTCCGAAGTCACTAGATGTGGAACCAATCTTGCTAGCTCGTGAAAACGGTCAGTGTAAGCTGCATGCCTAGCCCCCACCATGGCATGATTCCAGAATTCATGCTCCAATTTCTGCATCTCGTTGAGGGGGCAGTATTCCTCAGTGATCAATGCCTTGAATTCATCCCATGACATCTGCATCGCTGATTCTCTTCCCCTAGCCTAAACCTGGGTGTTCCACCAAGTTAACGCCTTTCCCTGTAATGAACACGTGGCATACTTGATTCTCTGGCTATCGAGGCATTCGCTGATGTCAATCACTGCCTCCATTTTCTCAAGCCACCTGGTCAGGGCTATCGCTCCATCTTTCCCATCAAATTCTTTCGGTTTGCAGGCCACAAACTCCTTGTAGGACCCCTTCTAGCATTAACAACCCCAGTCTCATTACCGGTTGTTCCACCATTCCCGGTTTCCTGATTACTTTCGCTCCCAGTCGGGTTCCCATTACCTACTTCAGTTTCAATCCCACCTTGACCTCTTTCTCCGCCATCCTCATTATCATTGCCACCATCCCCGTGGGGGTGGTGTTGCTAAAGTGCATCGCTCACTTGGGCCACTATAGTCGGAATCAGTGCGGCCAGTTGTTGAGCAACCAAAGATGCCATATCAGAGTCTCATGTTCCCTGATTGTTACTGGCAGGGCCATCACTTGTTCTTGGTGCTCTAACTCTGCCTGGCCTCTGCCCCTCGGGGCTTCACTTTCGCCACTGTTGCTGCGGGTAACTCTTCGAGGCGGCATTTTCTAATCATAAAAGTAGTAAACACATAAGCTTTAACCATTTCAAATTATATTTTCCACATTGTTCATCAAAGTCCAGCATTCCAAGCTAATATCACACTTATAGTCAGCACACGTCACATGCAAGTCGTGTAGTTCTCACACCATGAATTGATAATGTCCCAACTAAAGTCCATCATAACAATCGTAAATCCATGTATATAATCACCTTTAGTCTAGCGAAGGTTGTCTATCTCTTCCTCTTTCGAGGTTTCAGACATAACCTCCTCAGGGTCAATCTCAATGTCCGAGGTCAAGCACAATAGCATGATCTGTGAAGATCTCTTCGGGTTTAATACCCGGATTTGATAAACCAACTCGGTGCGCAGAGGGAACGGAAGATCCAATAGAAGCATCCCATAAGGAGTGAGCACAAGGGCTCTCTCACAGGTCGAAAAGATCACAAAACAGATAGATAGACAAACAAGTAAAGAGGAACACATACACGAAATATAAAATGCACACAGATCCTAGCATGCAAATCTACACGAAGGTTCCTATGTTATAGTCTAGGTCAAGAGTATTGCCTAATTCTCTATAACCAATGGCTCTGATACCAGTCTGTCACACCCCCACTAAAAGCGGAAACACGGGGATGTAACGAGACGGGATCGTCATAACACATGGTAAGCAATAGAGATGCAATGTAATACTTGATGATAAAGCGTGTCATGACAACACCCAACACAAAGGGGACTTGTGTCGTGTTTAGTCAATATTCACGACAACATAGCCATAAGCATAACATGATAAATGATTCACATAGTCAAATGAAGATAACATTGTAATGTAAATTCCCACAACCCGAGAACAAGTATCAAAAGAATGATACTGTTTAATCAAACTACAACAATGATTCAAAATGATTGTTTGTCAAGTATGTTTAGTCTCAAAAATGCATCCTAGGGTCTCCACTAAGGCAGCACACCTAGATCTTCAATTAGCATTGTCACCGGAAAAGAGATGTTGTATAGTAAATGTTATGGAATACCGTGAATACAGTTATAAGTAAGTAAAATCACATGATAATAAGCTTTGCAACCAAACCTAATGACGTACGTACAGATCTTGTCGAATAAATTCACCCAAGGACCCGTTCCTGGCCACTGTTCGTACTAACTAGTATACCAACAACAAGGGTGGGGGTGTCAACCCAGTAGTACTACCAATACCTATCCGTCGGTTCCCACACTGGAATTAAATAGTTGCAAAGCAAGTACCACATAGCGAACTCAAGCATGTATCAGATAAGTACTCACAAAACAGTAACACGTTGATTCCAAGTATGTAAATTGTATGTAAGTTGTACAGCATAAAAAGTGGGTGAGCATACTTTTCCCCCATGTTTGTAATGATTGAAATGTTGTATAAGCATAAAAAGGGGCCACGAAACTCACTTGTTAGGTGGTAAGTACGAATGATCAAAGTTTCCAAATGTTGTATGCAATGAACGGTCAAACACCTATTGAGAGTAATTGTTAAGCATTAATGATATGTATAAAGTAAATAGTAACGTTTGGTCGGTTCGGGTTGTATCGGTTCGGTCGCATGTAACACACACAAGCAGACACACGTATTAGATCTTATGTAGATCCAAGTAGTAGAACTCGTCACCATTGCTTATGATATTTGTGTAAGAGTTCCATTGTTATTAAAGAAGTATTTGGTAAATATTAGTAGTTACGAATCGGTTGTTGATACTTGTAAAATGTTAAGTTGGTTTGATTTTGAATAACATTAGTAAGTTTGATAGTGTCGAATTTAACGTTGGCATTAGCAATGACAACCGTGTCGATGTCACCTTAACATCACACGACATACACACACCACACACAAGAAGGAAATCACACACAACAACTTCAGTCGCACGACAGGACCAGACGCACGACTCAACACTCCATCCGCACGAATCAACCCTCATTCGTATGAATCAGCTTTTCGTACGATTGAACCTTCATTCGTGCGACTCAACATTTAGTCGTACAACACAGCACCCAATCGCACGACTCAACATCCATACGCATGAATCAACCTTCAATCGTACGAATCAGCTTCGTTCGTACGACTGAACCTCCATTCTTGCGACTGGCGTTCAGTCGTGCGATACACGCACAATCGCACACATTCATTCAGTCGCATGACTCAATCGCACACATTCATTCGCTCGCATGACTCAATCGCACACATTCATTTGCTCGCATGACTCAATCGCACGCATACACACAGTCGCACGACACACCCAGTCGCACAACTCAGTCGCACGATAGACACAGACGCATGACTCAGTCGCACGATTCACCCAGTCGCACGACTCACCCAGTCGCACGGCTCAGTCGCATGGCAGACCCAGTCGCCAGAACTGAAATTCGCGACTACAGGAGGTGCAGAGCAGCCTTTGGCTGCTCCATGCATGAGATTCACACCACAAGAACTTCCAGACACATTTTGCACACCTCCAAACAAGAAGAACACGCAGAAAGACATCACACGCACCCACACGACCTCATGTGCTCGGGTTGGCCCCAAACACCCGAAACCCTAAATGGACAGCCGTAAACAAGCAAGAAAAGGGACGACCAAGGTCGTCTACCTGCAAGAAAGGAGTAGACTCAGCTGTAGCCGAGGTCTTGCCGGTGAAAACATGACAAAAAAGGGCGGTTTTGGTGCAAGGAGGAGGAGAAAAGGTGAAGAAGAAGAAAATGAAGGAGAAGATGAAATAATGGAGGCTAGGGCTGGAAATGGGGTTTATATACCCAGCCCTAGTTTGGCAAAATGTCACATTTGGTCCCTGCACTTAGCCCCCGAGTTTCCCAAATTAGTTTCGGTTGAAAACGACTTTAATAGGTTAGTTATATTAGTGATAAAAATGTAATTAATGATATTTGTAACTTAAAATGGTTTTATTAATGACAATAATATTATATAAAAATGTTATATTTAATGATAACGTTGATGATAATTGTAAAAGTTTTAAAGTTAGCATATGCTTACAACGCGATCACAAGAATAAAGACGATAAAGCAAGTATGATATCCACACGAATAGTATATAAAGATGGAAAATGAATGAGCGAAAAAAAGTTAACAGAATCCACGTTAATTGACGGACCTTTTGGTGACGGATGTCACATTTGGCTTAATAATATCATTGGGTCTTCTTGGCATAACATTAGGTGGCTATTATGTGTTTATCGTATTAGCTTTCCAACGAGTTATAAAATTAGATAACCTTGATAGGAGTCCAGTTTATATCCATGTTCAATGTGTAGAAGATGATCTCATCATAGGTTCATGTATTTTGTCATTGTTTTGCTAAGCGGATTCAAAGTCTAAGTGATATCTACCTCTAATTGATTACCTTAATCTTCGTCTACTTCCTTTATTATTTTAATTATTAGCTAAATTAGTTAGTCATATTATTCACAAATCATATTTCATCGGCTAGATAATGACAAAGACTTAGTATTAGGAGCTTTCGTGTCCACGGATCGATACTTGGTTCTTACCAAAAGCTATACTACTATCCGATAGGTACACTTGCCTATTGTGTGTGTAGTTAGTCATAAGGTGAAAATTATTTTTATAAATTTAAATCTTAATTGTATATAATCCATTATCAAAAGAAAAATATATATATATATATATTATATATCTATCTAGAGATATAGAGAATAGATATAATATATATATATATATATATATATATATATAGATCTATGATATATATATAGATATCTAGATATCTATATATATATAGATATATATATAGTATATCTATATATATATATATATATATATATATATATATATATATATATATATATATATATATCAAACACACATCAAGTTTTTGGCGCCATTGCCGGGGACACGGTAATTCTGGAAACGATCCGAGTCATTACTTTAGCCAATCCTTTGTAGTTACTTAGTTAAGTTTAGTTAATTGTTACATTTGTCTTTCTTTACGCGTTGGGTAGCGTTTGTGTTTTCAGGAAGCTTATGTCCGCATCTTCACCGGTTGAGGATCTTGTAGAACCTTATTCCGAACCCGAATAGATTATCAGAAGAAACTTGAGGGCAAGATCCCAAAAGGTAGCACAAGAAATCGAAGGTTGAAGCGACGAGGCTAGAATACTCAAACGAAACCGAAAGTGAAAAGGAGGATACAAACGAAACTGGAAGTAAAGGAGAGCACACCAAAGACATAATGGCAGGGAAAGAAAATAGAAGAACAATCTATGATTTTGCCAAATCATCTTTGGAAGGTGCAAGACCTAGCATTGTACGACCGAATGTGCAAGCTAACAACTTTGAGATCAAATCAAGCACAATTCAAATGATCCAAAACAATTGTCAATTTGATGGTCGTCTGGATGATGATCCAAACTTTCACCTTGCAAACTTTCTTGTGATATGTGATACCTTCAAGATCAATGGAGTTAGTGATGATGCAATTAGACTCCGATTATTCTCTTTCTCACTACGTGATAGAGCAAAGCAATGGTTGAGCACACTCCTTGTTGGTTCCATCACCACTTGGAATCAAATGGCCGAAAAATTTCTCTTGAAGTATTTTCCACCATCAAAAACCGCTAGATTAAGGAATTTGATCACATCATTCATGCAAAATGAAGGAGAATCACTTTATGAAGCATGGGAAAGGTACAAAGATTCAATGAGAAAGTGTCCACACCATGGATTGGAAACTTGGTTTCAAATACAAACCTTTTACAATGGGTTATGTCCGGAAAGTCGTCAGATTATTGATGCATCTGCACGAGGTGCATTTTGGGATAAAACACCCGAGGAGGCACATGAGTTGATTGAAGATTTGGCCAACAACAGTTGTTCATGGCAAGCTCCAAGAACCAGGCAACCTAGACAGGGTGTTCATCAACTTGATACATATCATTCTCTATCTGCACAAGTTGAATCACTTACAAATCGAATGAATCATATGCAAGTAAACAGGGCTCAAGTAGTTTGTGATATGTGTGGGGGACCACATAGGAATTCGGATTGCCAACAAAGAGAAATATTCAACCCTCCAGAGCAAGTTGATTATATGGGAAGTCAAGTTCGTCCTCAAAACAACCCATATAGTAACACATACAATGCGGGTTGGAAAAATCATCCGAATTTCAGTTGGAAGACAAGTGGTAGTAACCAACCCTTTGGATTTCAACCAAGGCCAACATATCAAAACCATCAACAACAAAGCCATCAACCGTATCAACAACAAACTCACAATCAATTCCATCCTCAAAATCAAAATCAATATCAACAATTCCAACATCAAGGTTCAAGTAGTAGTTCACAACCAGAAAAGAAATCCAATTTAGAAGAGATGATGGCACAATCTTATCTACAGCTGAAAGTCGTCATCAAAGTTCGGAAGCTCGTCATCAACAACATGAGATGGAATTGAGAAACCATCGAGCCACAATACAAAGTATAGAGGCTCAAGTGGGAGAATTTCAAGGCAATTATCCGAAAGGCAACAAGGTGGTCTTCAGAGTAATATCGATCCCAATCCAAAAGCTCATGTGAAGGCGGTCACAACTAGAAGTGGCAAGACCACTCATTCGGATAACTTAGCTTCTACATCCGAGCTAAATGGTGAAGAGGAAGTTGAAGTTCAAGACGAGGTGCAAAATACTAGGCAAAGCCCATCAAGTCGCGCATAGGTCAAAGAACCATTGAGAGTTTACAAGCCCACTATTCCTTATCCCGGTAGATTGAAAAAGGAAAAGATGGAAGAATAATATGGTAAATTTATTGAACTTTTCAAACAATTGCATATTAACTTACCATTTATTGAAGCTTTGTCACAGATGCCAAAGTATGCCAGGTTTCTTAAAGACATCCTAACAAACAAGAAGAAACTTGAGGAGCTTTCACATGTGACTTTGAATGAAGAATGCTCGGCAGTTTTGCAAAACAAGCTACCCAAGAAGATGACCGATCCAAGGAGTTTTACTATTCCTTGTTTAATTGGTAGTTTATCTGTTAGCAATGCATTAGCCGACCTAGGTGCTAGCATCAATTTGATGCCTTACTCGGTGTTTGCAAAATTAGACCTAGGTGAGCCTAAACCAACCCGAATGAGCATTCAACTTGCCGATTGATCTGTAAAGTACCCTAGAGGCATAGTTGAAAACATGTTGGTTAAAATTGATAAATTTGTGTGTCCGGTTGATTTTGTAATTCTTGACATGGATGAAGATAAAAATGTACCACTTATCTTAGGTCGCCCATTCTTAGATACCTCTAGAGCCTTAATTGATGTATGCAATGGTTGTCACACCCCAACCTTGACGGCGGAAACGTCAAGGAGTGAGAGTTAAGATCTTTCACAGCCACATAATGCTATATTAGATCCAAGTATATTATTCATAAGTTCTCAAAGGTACATTACAAACATAAGTCTCAAACAAAGAAGACTTAATAAGAAATATAACAAGCTCATTCATTTAATTAACTAGATCTATTCCTATGTGTGAACAACTTCAAATGTGACGATCAAGCTTGAGTATTTCCTGAAACATGTTAAAAATAAAAGGGTCAACATAATGTTGGTGAGATTTCCATAGTTTGCAATACATAAGTATATAAAAGATGGCAATTCATGTTGTAAGTTAGAGAACAAAGTAAACTAGGGATGTAAGACAGAATGCACAATCAAACCTCGACAAAGTTTTACAAGTCTCAAACGTTTACAAGTATATACGATTAGCTAAGTGTACTTGGATCAACCAAGCAGGCTTGTCTGGCCCATAGATCTATGACTTCGCTAGGCTAGCAATAGTTAATGATTGTACATATATTCGACATTACATGGTAGCCACAAAGTTCAACTAACCACAACATACAGGTGAAATGCCATAAGTTTACAAGAATCACACGTGTTTACAAGTGCAAAGTTTATAAAGTAACATGTTTCACCCCAAAGTGTAAAAATATAAAAAGGGGTATAGAAATACTCACTTGATCAAATAAGTATATATTGACGACTAACAAAAAGTATAAATAAACGCCCCAACGCGAAAACCTTCACAATGTACCTAAAATATAACATATATATTTACAAGGTTTAAATTTATTAATAAGATTAAGGTTCTAACATGAACTAGGGTTTTGATAATAATTTGGGGGATTAATGACTAAATAATTTTATTAATCACGTTTTGATTCAATGAAAAATAAAAATATACTATTTATGTAATTAATATGAAGAAACGAAAAAGAAATCATTCGTAATAAGGTTTAAATATAAGTTTAAATAAACTGTTGTAATTATTTATAATACACATGATTTAAACAATAATTTAAAGATAATATTCGAAACAATAATAATTCAATAATTTAGACAATTATTCTAAGTCTATTTTCATAAAATATAACATTTCCTAGTAATATAAAAAAAATATTAATCAATCTATAGAAAGTAATTAACTGACTTTTAAAATTAGATAAGGTTCACAAAATTGGTTTTTATAATATTTTGAAGTTATATATATTTTTTAAAAGGCGAAAAAACCCAAAAAATTGAGTGAGGTTGCCCGGGTTCGAACCCGGGACCTCAAGGTTGTGCAGTGTTCAAGTGACCGGTAGACCAAGGGCCGTAGCCGTGGTAAACTCCCGTTCCAAATAAGAAAAACACAATTTCAAAGCTCCCCCAATTCTTAAGAACCCTAGTTTGATCTCGTTTCAAATTGATCATTATATCGAATGCGTTTACAGAAATAAACATGGGGCTTTGCTTCCCCAGATGATTTCGAGTATATATGTATGTTCAATTTACCCGTATGAAGTTAGATTGACGATGAACAAGTGTGAGAGATATCACGACCGAAGCTTGCATCCGATTGTTGTGCACGGTTGATGTTAACCCAATTAACCTCGTATGAAGTTGTGGATGATGTTCACGGTTCTAAGCCCTTAATCAATTAGAGTTGATAATGCCAGAAGACCAAGGTTCGATTAGACGCAGGTTGCGATGAAAATGGTAATCAAAAGCGCTATTTGAGTGTTTTTTAGATGAAAGTGCAAATAGGGACATGTTATAGATGATTAACCGATTGATTATGTTCAGTTAATTGGATAATTACTATGATTTGTACGTTGAACGGTTAGGAAATAAACTGGGATTTTGGTTTCGAGTGATTGTTTTTGTAACCGGCGGTTAAATGCGTTTAGAGTTCATAACAGGTTTTGAATTGTGATTACGAAGCGATTGGTATGATTTGGGGATTGACTACAAGCGTTTTGAAGAGTTAAAAGGCTCGCCGGAGCTCGGCCAGTGGGCGGCCAGAGAGTCACCGTAATCACGAGGAGAGTGAGAGGGAAAATGGGTTTGGTTTGAGAAAGTTACACTTTTGGTCCCTGTGGTTTTTATAAGTTATTAATCCATGCACAAACTATTTAATTTAAGTTTCGAAATTTACAATTTAAACCCTTGATTTATAAAGACAAGTTTAAATAATAAATCAAATTAAATATTTAATAATTTTTTTAACTTTCGTAAGACTTGTAAATTAAATTATTTATGTTCAAAAATTCATAACAACTAATAAAACTTTATAAGATTATTAAAAGTTATTTTATAACCTAATAAGACTTTTCATTTAGTCATTTATCGTAAACTGATAAATAAATCTTTATAACTTTTTGAATAGATTTATTTCTAAGTAAATTATTACAAGTTGTTTAGTTTATGAATAGTTCATAATAATAATTTGCACACTTAATATATTTAATCCATTAAAATTATTAAAATAATTTAATAATGGAAACTCAAAATAAGTTCGGGTTCGGGTTTATAATTTGAAAATGACGGATGTTACAATGGTAAATTAACACTGAGGGTAGATGAAGAAGAAGAGGTCTTTGATATTAAAAATTCCATGCAACATTCATAAAATCATGATGATTTATTGTATTTTATTGATACCATTTACTCACATGTGAATCATTATTTACAGGAAAGTTGTGAAGAAAATGCTTTGAATACGCAACTGATTGATCGGGAAATCATTAACTTATGTCATGTTCAAATGGTTGATGAGTTATCTTTCTCGTCAACCAATGAACCATTCTCAAGTCCGGAAGTATTTGAAGTAACGAAAAGAGATGAAGCAACAAGGACCAAACCATCTGTTGAGGAACCACCATCATTGGAGCTTAAGGAGCTACCATCTCATTTGGAGTATGCCTACTTGGATGATGATTCTAAATTACCCGTCATTATCGCTTCCGATTTGACGGATGTTGAAAAGTTGAAGCTTTTGAAGGTGTAAAGACACACAAGAAAGCTGGCTTGGAAGATCATGGACATAAAAGAGATACATCCTTCCTTTTGCACCCATAAGATCTTAATGGAAGATGATTACAAGCCAGTGGTGCAACACCAACGTCATCTTAACCCCAACATGTAAGAAGTTGTGAAGAAGGAAGTAATCAAGCTACTTGATGCGGGCTTAATCTATCCGATTTTCGATTCCCCATGGGTTAGTCCGGTTCAAGTGGTACCAAAAAAAGGAGGCATGATAGTGGTGACAAATGACAAGAATGAGCTTATACCTACAAGAACCCTCACGCGTTGGAGAGTTTGCATCGATTACCGCAAGCTCAATGATGCAACAAGAAAAGATCATTTTCCTTTACCTTTCATTGATCACATGTTAGAACGTTTATCTGGGAATATGTTTTATTGTTTTCTTGATGGTTTTTCAGGATATTTTCAAATTCCAATTGCACCCGAGGACCAAGAAAAGACGACACTTACATGTCTTTATGGCACTTTCGCATATAGACGGATGCCATTTGGATTGTGTAATGCACCGGCCACATTTCAAAGATGCATGGATGCCATATTCCATGACATGATCGAAGACTCGATGGAGGTGTTCATGGATGATTTCTCGGTCTTTGGAAATTCTTTTGATCATTGTTTAAGTAATTTGGAAAGGATGCTTTCAAGATGCGAGCAATCAAATCTTGTTTTGAATTGGGAGAAATGCCACTTTATGGTGAAGGAAGGCATTGTCTTAGGTCATAAGATTTCCAATGCGAGGCTAGAGGTAGATAGGGCAAAGGTGGAAACCATTTCAAAATTACCACCACCTAACTCGGTTAAAGCAATAAGAAGTTTCTTAGGTCATGCCGGTTTTTATAGACGTTTTATCAAGGATTTCTCAAAAATCGCAAGACATATGATATATGACCCAACTTCTTGAAAAAGATGTACCTTTTGTTTTAAATGATGAATGCTTGGTTGCATTTAATCTATTAAAAGAAAATTAATAAATGCACCCATAATGATGGCCCCGGATTGGAATCTCCCGTTTGAACTAATGTGTGATGCTAGTGATTATGCAGTTGGAGTGGTTTTAGGACAACGGAAGGAAAAGCATTTTCACCCAATCTATTACGCAAGCAAGACTCTCAATGATGCTCAAGAGAACTACACAACTACTGAAAAAGAGTTGCTTGCTGTGGTGTTTACTTTTGATAAATTTCGCTCTTACCTTATCTTATCAAAAACCATTGTGTTTACTGATCATGCAGCCCTTAGGAATCTTTTTGGAAAACAAGATGCAAAACCAAGATTAATTAGATGGATCTTGCTTTTGCAAGAGTTTGACATAGAGATACAAGACAAAAAGGGGGCTGAGAATGTCCCAGCTGACCACCTTTCTCGTCTCGAGGACCCATCTTTAGAGACCCTTCGGGAATCTAACATAAATGATAATTTCCCACAGGAGTTTCTTTTACAGGTTCAAGAGATTGATGATCACCCTTGGTTGGTAGATTTTGCAAACTACCTTGCGGGTGGGGTTCTTGTTAAAGGAATGACTTATCAAAAGAAAAAGAAGTTCTTTACTGACCTAAAGCATTACTTTTGGAAAGACCCATATCTGTTTAAGGTTTGTGCAGATCAAGTGGTGAGAAGATGTGTGCATGGGAGTGAGGTAATGAGCATTATTCGTCATTATCATGAAGGACCCACTGGTGGGCATCATCGAGCTAATTATACTGCCAAGAAGGTTTACGATTCCAGATTATATTGGCCCACCATTTTTATGAATGCGCACGCGTTGGTTAAAGCTTGTGACGCTTGCCAATGAGCAGGTAACATCTCATCCTGTGATGAGATGCCCCAAAACGGTATTCAGGTATGGAGGTATTTGACATTTGGGGCATCGATGACATGGGACCATTTCCATCTTCACGAGGACATAAATACATCCTAGTTGCCGTTGATTATGTCTCAAAATGGGCGGAAGCACAGGCTTTACCCACAAACGATGCTAGGGCTGTCGTGAAGTTTTTAAGAAAGTTGTTCACACGGTTTGGAAAACCCAAGGCCTTAATTAGTGACCAAGGTACTCATTTTTGTAACTCTCTACTTGAAAAAGCTTTATCACACTATGGTGTTCACCATAGATTTTCAACTTCATATCATCCACAAACGAGGGGACAAGTGGAAGTCACTAATCGAGGCCTCAAACGCATTCTTGAACGAACGGTAGGGCAAAACCGAAAGATTTGGTTAGATAAGTTAGATGATGCTTTATGGGCTTTTCGAACCGCTTACAAAACACCAATAGGCACAACACCATTTAAGTTGGTTTACGGAAAAGCTTGTCA
>CM046039.1:56389819-56492319 GCA_025215565.1 Flaveria ramosissima
ATCGTGTTATTGTTCTATTAGTGTAGTATATGTTATTTAAAAAAAGAAAAAAAACATATGAAAAAAAGAAGAAAAAAAAGAAAAAGAAAAAAAAGATTATTGCATTACTTTCTTCGTTTGTTTTAGGAGAAATCAATTAAAATGAGCAATTTTGTATGTTATAATGGAAAACCATTTTGGTAGCTCATTATTTGTATGCTGTTTTAGTTTATGTTAGTTAGTGTATTCTATTCCTGTTTTGTAGTTGTTCGCACGTAGCATCTAGCGATTCCGGATTTTAACATTTTAACCACTATATCACCAAAATCCACACCTTCAACCCCAGCCCCGTTACAACCTTTAAAGACCTCTTGATTTGTGCGTCTTTCTTATGTTATGTGGTGGAGACTTTGATCTCTAAGCAAGCTTATGATAATGTTGCTTCATTATGTGCTTTGAGTGATTTACATATACACATCCATATATATCTGCGTGTTGAGCGAATCATTGTGAGAGGTGCAAGTTAAGGCATAAACCTATTCCCATAAACATTGTCACATTTTATTAAATATTCTCACACATTGGAAATTGGTTGACTCGTTGGTGTCCTCTTTAAATGTTGTATTTCTTAACAAGTCTTATTCATTTAAATCTTTAGTTTGCTTGTGAACTACCCATCTATGTTTGTAAAGCCAATAGGAATTTTGTTAGATCTTTTGAGATTTTCCTTGAGGGCAAGCAAAGCTTAAGTGTGGGGATGTTTGATATGTAAATAAATATACATGTTAATAATGCATATCTTTACCCATCTTAAGTGTTTTTTTTGTTACAAATTCATCTTTATCTATACTTAATTATGATTAATTTGGATTCTGTAGTTTTGGATGGTTGCTTGATTATTTCAAAAGAAAAAGACAAGAAATACATGAAGATTTTGAAAGTTTAGAGGCTGTTATGGTCATGACGGATTCTGTCAGGGCCATAACATGCATCAGGCCCCTATTTCGTGCGCATTATGGTCATGACTAATTCTGTCATGAGCATAACACGCATCAAGGCCCCCTTTTAAGCCCTTCTTCTTCTTCATTTTGGGAGAGACGAATTTGAGAGATAAAACCCTAGTTTTTCTCCATTCTTGTGGCAACTTTGAAGGAGTTCTTCCAAGAGTTCAAGCTAGGTTGAAGATCAAGCATTTCAAAGGAAGATTCAACTCCACACAGCCCACCTCTACTCATCTTTGGTTTGAAAATCTCTAGATCTACATGTTTTCTTCCATTGTTATGAGCTTGGTTGTGGTTTTTGTAAGCCTCATGGGCTAAACACTCTTTATCACTTAGATTAGATGAAGCTTAGCATACTTTGACAAATTACTTGTAACTTTTGGTGATGATTAGGTCAATGTTCATTACAAGTCTATGAATGTTCTTCAATGATTATGTATGCTTGTTGAAATTGGTGAAATGATGAATCTTATGGGTGTTATAATCATATATTGTTGGAAAACTTTATGTTTTAGAACATATATTCATGAAATGCATACATTAGTGTGTGGTTTATGGCATTTGACTAGGAATGGTAAATGATGATTGATTATCTAGTGATGTTAAACAAGTGTGCATCCAAATACATGTGTTTATGAAAACCATTGTGTTTCTTGTGAATATATCCTAACATTGTGTATGTGTAACCACTTATAATGCGCATATTTATGAGTCGTGTATTCGTGTTAAGGCATTATAAATTGAAGAATTTACATAGCTTTTGTTACATTACGCGAATTGAGGTCGTTACCATGTGTTTATTGTGCTAACTTTCCAATATTTGTGGGTTTGGTATCCTTGACGGGAGTCCTAACCATCTTCAACTTTGGCTTAATAATATCATTGGGTCTTCTTGGCATAACTTTAGGTGGCTATTATGTGTTTATCATCTTAGCTTTCCAACGAGTTATAAAATTAGATAACCTTGATAGGAGTCTAGTTTATATCCATGTTCAATGTTTAGAAGATGATCTCACCATAGGTTCATGTATGTGTCATTGTTTTGCTAAGCGGATTCAAAGTCTAAGTGATATCTACCTCTAATTGACTATCTTCATCTTCGTCTACTTCCTTTATTAGTTTAATTATTAGCTAAACTAGTTAGTCATATTATTTACAAATCATATTTCATCGGCTAGATAATGACAAAGACTCAGTATTAGGAGCTTTCGTGTCCACGGATCGATACTTGGTTCTTACCAAAAGCTATACTACTATCCGATAGGTACACTTTCCTATTGTGTGTGTAGTTAGTCATAAGGTGAAAATCATTTTTATAAATTTAAAGCTTAATTTTGTAAAATCCATTATCAAAATATACACTTGCTTAATTGTGTTCCTGGTTGAGCTCTTCTTAAAGGTCTCCCAGCTAGTTTTTCCCTCAGATAAGATATCTCAAGTTGCTGATCATTGACCCTATTATGCAAGGTAGTCACCTGAGATTTAAGGTGACTAACCTTAGAGACTAAATAGGAGCATGTATTTGACAGTTTTTGCACCTTTAGTATCGGATTCCCCTCTTCTTCATCAGAAGAATCATTGGGGGATGAGATGATTGGACCAAAGTCCTCTCTCCAACCACCAGCCTCAGGTTCTTGGCTGCTGGATTTCCTCTGCACATTGACATCCTTAGTTGAGGTGTCAATGGGTTGAGTTGCCATGGTTGAGGTCTTAATGATGTAATCATTTGCAGAAGTGAGAGCCCCTTCCATATGGATATCCTGAATTGATTCAGAAGTATCCACCTCAGTTATGGATACTGATGTGGGCTAGACAAAGGAGACTCAGGAGTACTCATCTCTCTTTGAGTAGGGGAGGAGTGGAGAGACTTATGGTACCCACTGAAACCTAAGTCTTTATCAGTATAGAATGAGAGGTTGGGAATGGGTTGATTTAAGTCTAATGGCTGGGGATGGTAACTGTCCCCTGAAGGTTGTTCACTTGAGTGTTGAGACTCAGAGTGAAGGCTTAAGGCAGTTGGGCTTGTGAGGTCATCATGGTGAGCATGAGGAACCTCAGCCCTGATTGTTAAGAGATGGGAGTGGTTTGCTCCTCAGGAGAGGTGGAAGCTCTAGTGTCCACTTCCTCCTGTATGGGTGAGTATATGGGGGCCTGCACAGACTCAATAGCTTGACCAGGGGTTCGTTTGGATTTTCTTCGATAGATGAGGGTGACTTGGGGCCTTTTTGGTGGTTGAGAGGTAGAAGGTGTGGGTTCAACACTAGCTTGTGTTCCTAGGTTGTCACTTTGAGTAATGAGCTCTAACATTTTAAGGACTAGGGCTGTTTCTACCCCTGAGAAGCCTACAGTTGGCTTCTTCATAATTTTAAAGATACCGGGCTTCATCTGTCCTAATTTAAGAATATTATTTGTTTCCCTCAACTGTGAGCCCAGTTCACAGTTGAGAATGTGTTGAACATATCTAGGAAACATATAATACTCTAAGGAGTCCAAGTTAGTAAGCAAATTTGTATAGACAAATTGAGAGTATCTGAACTTGACCCCTTGAACCATTCCATGTACTATGAAGGAGAGATCCTCAGGAATCTGGTCCCACCCTCCATGCTTGTTTGACAAGCTGTGGATAACCACATGAAGCAGGTATTTCCACTGAGATGAGATCTTCCCTTTCCTGAAGGTTTTACAGAGAAATCTCCCTCATAGCCCATCTGCTCAAAGGAATGATTTACAGCTTCCTTTGGGAAGGACAACTCACCTTCTTCATCATCCAGCTGCAAATGAGTGTTTATGATGGCCGGAGTGATGAAGATTGTCCTCCCTTGCACTGTGGCAGACAGTGCCTTCTCCCCATCCATAATGACCTCTTGGCAAGTCTTCCAAAATTCAAGCAGATGATCCTCATAGAGAGTAGGATCAATGGTTAGGGAGGTGGAGTAATTTGATAGAGCTAAGAAACGGCAAATCTCTGAGAAACTGTCATCTTTCTCAGAGCTTTACAGAGCAACTTGGTTATGTTGCCTGTGAAGTTGCATGGAGAAATCTGGGTTGTTTCTGATGTTTAGGTTGGCCATTTTAGAAGCTTAAGGATGAACAAAGATGAAGAACAAAAGGCGGTTTGGAAGAACTTAGGTTTAAGGAATAGTGTAATTGAGGAAGATAGTGTCAGAGGGGGTAACCATTGGGCATTTATGTGAAAAGGATTTGAGACAAAGTTAATAAAAGAGGATAAACTTTAAAATCCGGATGTCAGTCTCACCTCTGAAAAGTAGTTTACTTTTGCCCAAAAAGTAGTTTTCTTAGAAGTCGAGACATTTTCCGAAGGTTATTTGCTTCGGAAGTTCTGAAGAAAAAGCTTCCGAAGGCAAATTGGCTTCGGAAGAGATTTCAAAGGTTTTTGAGAATTTTGCTTCGGAAGAGAGTTTTACACTTAGAGATTATATTCCAAGAAGAATAAATACTTCCGAAGGTAAATTGCTTTCGGAAGAAACTTGTTCTTTGAAAACATATAAAGTACTTAAGTTGATTTTAAGCTTCGGAAGATATTTCAGAAATTTCTTCTGAAGGTAAAATTACTGAAGCAATTATTTGTTTACTAAGACATAAACTACTTCCAAAGGTAATTTTAAATCTTCCGAAGTGATCAAGATTTTCAAAATTCTAAGAAAAGTCTTTTGAAAAGATTTATCTTCCAAAGAAAACAAAGGGTTTATGAAGGTGATATAATAGACAACGTAGGACACACAGGTTTTGGAAATAAATATGATTAAGTTTTAAGAAAAGCTATTCAAAGTTAATCATCCCAATAGTTGATACAAGATATTTAAATCTCTGCTCATCAAAAGCTTTGATGAACAGATCAACATATTGTTCATTTGTGTTAACTTTGACTAGTTTGTTATCCCTTTTCAAAGTTATCTCTAATCAAATGATACCTGATGTTAATATGCTTTGTCCTTGAGTGTTGCACATGATTCTCTGTGATGGAGATAGCACTATTGTTGTCTATGTGGATGGGAGTCTCTTTAAAGTTAAATCCATAGTCCAGCATCTGATAATGAATCCAAAGCACTTGAGCACAGCAACTTACAGCAGCAATGTATTCAGCCTCAACAGTTGATGCAGACACAGAGGATTGCTTCTTGCATTGCCAAGAGACTACTCTTCCACCAAGAAATTAACATCCCTCTGATGTAGACTTTGCAGTCATGTTGCAACCACCATAGTCACTATCTGTATAAGCATACAGATTAAAGTCAGAATTCTTTGGATACCAAAGGCCAAGTGATGGAGCACCTTTGAGATATCTTAAAATTCTTTTGACAATGACCAGATGTGACATCTTAGGGTTGGCTTGATATCTTGCACAAATACATGTAGCACACATGATATCTGGCCTGCTAGCTGTGAGGTACATAAGACACAATCATTGCCCTATAAAGGTGTTCATCAACACACTCCCCCTCAAGATCAGGTCCAAGGGAGTGATTTCTGGCTATGGGTGCCTTAGAAACCTTACAATCAGTCATGTTAAACCTTTTAAGTATGTCCTGTACATACTTTGACTGACTTATGAAGATGCCATTGTCAACTTGCTTCACTTGAATTCCTAGAAAGAAATTGATTTTCCCCATGGCACTCATTTCAAACCTGTCCTTATCAGCTTCTCAAAGTCTTTGCAGAGCTTTGGATTAGTTGACCCAAAGATAATGTCATCTACATATACTTGAACTAGCATTATGTCATTTCCTGTTCCTTTGATGAAGAGAGTTCCATCTATAGTACCTCTTTTGTAGCCATGTTGATAGAGATACTGAGATAAAGTCTCATACCACTTTCTTGGTGCTTGGTGCAGCCCATATAGAGCTTTATCAAGTCTGCAGACATAATCAGGATGATCGAGATCTGCAAACCCAGGTGGTTGTCTAACATACACGTCTTCATCAATCACCCCATAAAGAAAAGCACACTTGACATCAAGTTGGTAGACCTTGAAATTCTTGGATGCAGCAAAAGCTAGGAATATTCTAAAAGCTTCAAGTCTTGCCACAGGAGCAAAAACATCTGTATAGTCAATTCCTTCTTCTTGAGTATATCCTTGAACAACTAGTCTTGCCTTGTTTTTGATGACAAGTCCTCTATCATCCTTCTTGTTCCTACAAACCCATTTGGTTCCTATGATAGTCTTTCCTTGAGGAAGAGGACATAGGTTCCAAACCTTTTTCCTTTTGAATTGAAGCAGCTCCTCTTGCATAGCTTCAACCCAACTTCCATCCTTTAGAGCCTCATCAATTTTTGTTGGCTCTATCTGGGACAAGAAACAAGAGCGAAGACAAACATTTGCTTCATGGGTTTGTCCTCTTGTTCTCACCCCTAAATCAACATCTTCAATGATGTTTGTGGTAGGATGAGACTTGTGGATCCTTAGCTGAGGGATCACAACAAGTTACTTAGACAGATCTTGAATACAGTGGTTATCAGCATCAAGAAATTCTTGATCACTTTCACCACCACCATTTTCTCCAACATTTGAAGCTCCTTCTTTTGAGTTTTGTGCCTCTAAGCTGGAATTTGAAGGCACCCCAAAAGCATCAGTAGGATTTGTCATTGATGTACTGGTAGAAGCTTTATTTGCAGGAATAGTTACCACTAGAGCTGAAGATGTGTAACCTGAGGGTCTTCTTAGCTCAAATCTTGGGTCAGGATCAAACCTGTTGGTAATATATCTGTAGATCCTGAATCATTCTCACAAGATTTGTTAAAACAGTTGGTAACTATATCAAGATCGAATAGCCAATCCGGACCAGAACCTTTCACATTGGGAGTGTGCTCATTGAAAGTCACATTGGCTGACTCCTCAACTACTCTAGTTCTAATATTGTATACTCTATAAGCTTTAGCTTGAGAAGAGTATCCAATAAAGTGTCCATCATCAGATTTCTCAGCAAACTTGGCAATTTGATCCCTGGTATTCAAGATGGTGCAAGGATGTCCAAATGACCTGAGAAACCAATGAAGGGTTTTCTCTTGTGCCAAAGTTCATAAGGAGTCTTACCATGTGTCTTAACCACTAAAACTCTATTTTGCACATAGCAAGCAGTGTTTACTACCTCTGCCCAGAAGGTGATGGGCAGTTTAGAGTCAGACAACATAGTTCTTGCAGCTTCACTTAGTGTTCTGCTTCTCCTCTCAACAACACCATTTTGCTGAGGAGTCCTGGCAGCACTATATTGTCTTGTAATATCTTTTTCATCACAAAATGTATCAAGGATTTGATTCTTGAATTCGGTTCCTTCACATCTTATGGTTTTGACCTTGTGATCACATTGATTCTCAATCTTTAAGATGAAATTCTTCAGAATCTCAGGAGTCTCATCCTTAGTTCAAAGAAAGAAGACCCAAGTGAATCTTGTAAAATCATCTGTGATCACCAAACAATAAGAGGTCCTTCCTAGACTCATTCACTAGTGGGGACAAAGAGATCCATATGTAATAAGTGTAGGGGATTAATGACAGAGTTTCTTTCCTTTGGCTTGTGAGATACCTTGTGTTGCTTCCCTTTTAGGCATGCAACACAGTGGTCATCACTTGTAAACTCTTTCTTTGGTATTCCAGTTACCAAATCAATCTTAATTAATTTATTCATATTTTTAAAGTTTACATGGCACATTCTTTTATGCCAGAGAAAGATTCATCATTATTTGGCAGAGGAAAGTTTACATGGCACATTCTTTTATGCCAGAGATGTTTCTTGCAAGTCCATCTTGTACATGTTCCTTTTCCTGGGGGCTCTGAGCAAGATGTGCTCATGAGAAATGATCACCCCGGGCCTGAGAACAATGCACTCATGCTCAGTAAAGAGCATGTTATGACTCTGATCACAAAATTAGGATACACTCAGAAGATTGTACCCAAGCTCCTTGACAAAGTTTACCTTCTCAATGCTGAGCTTACCATTTGTGACCTTGCCCCTTCTAGTAATGTAACCTCCTGCATCTCCTCCAAAAGCATCTGGTCCTCCATAAATTCTTTCAAACTTTTGGAGTAGTGACCTATTGCCTGTCATGTGTCTGGAACAGGCACTATCAATGATCCATACATTTCTGTTTGTCTTGAGCTGTTCCTGCTAGGCCTCAAGTAATACAACTTGTTCTTCCATTGTGAGTTCTTCAGCTTCACTTTCAAAGAAGAACTCAGGCCCATAATACTTTGATAAGTATTTAACATTCTTTCCATTCTTTAGCTCTACAGTAGTTATTTCTCTTTATGCAAACTCATCAGGATGAGTACCTTCAAGTAACAACTGGAGCTCATTTCTTCTTATTTCTTCAAGCTTCTTGTAGATCAACCCCTTCTTCACCATTTTGTTTTCTAGTAAAGTTTGTGGAGTCATCTTAGACTTGTAAGCTCTCTTGAAGTCTTCAAGGATTTCCCAGGGTAACACTACAATGGCCAGCATTATCACAGCATCTACAGTCTTCTTTACTTGGCCATTGTATCGACTTGGAATATTCTTTTTATTAATTCTGTCACTTACTCTAGGGTCAGGCCAAATTCTCACTCTCTCTTTCTGATATTGAAATGTGAATCTGAGAGCATACAACCTCTGAGCATGTTTCTTCATAGCCAGTATGGATGAAGACTTAGGAAACTCTTTATCAACCATCCTTAACAGCTGCTCATCATGTTGTTTGTGTTGTTCTTCTTCTTCAAGTTTCACTTTTACCATTTGCCTTTGGATGTCAGGTGTGATTGTTGTTGGTTGACTCCTGGGCTCAGGCATCTTTGTTTTAAGAACAACAGAGATTGGCAGACTATCATCCTCATCATCTTCTTCTTCTTCTTCCATCCTCAACACCATTCTCTTCCTCTTGGATGCGTCATTGGTAGTTTTTTGAGTAGGTTTCTTGGGTAAAGGAGTTGGTTTTGAGGGTTGTGAAGTTGGTTGTTTTGGTGTGGGAGATTGTACAGGCTGCTCTAGCATCTTGGTTGTGAGTGAGGCTTTGGATAACTTTGTCATATCAGACCTTTTCCCAGCACCAGCTTCATCAAGAGCTTCTATGATCAATCCTTTGTTTAATACTTCAGACGAACAGATGCTGGTGGTTATCTCCAAAATATTGTCTCTGGACCATGACTTCACTTCAATGATTGATCTTCCCAAATGCTTTGATATGAATCTTATCATAGCTTCCAGCCTTTCCCTTTCTTTCTCATTACAACTTGCCCATCTATGCTCAATCTCTTGAATCTCTAGCCTTCTAATTTTAGAGTCAAGTTTGGCTGTGTCAAAACCTTGTCTGAAGAGTTGATCAATGATCTTATCCATAGATCTGCTATGTTGCTCATCAGCTTTTTTGATCAGTTCTTCTAACTTTTTCTCATCTTCAGTCTGTTCAGCACTCTTCTTTCTCTTGTATGTGATCATCTCCTTTTCTTTCTTCTTTTCTTCTTCTTCCTCTTCAACTCTCTTTCTTTTGTCTGCTTTCACTGACTTAGACTCTCCCTTTTTGGTTGCATTGGGTTCAGGGGTTTGAATGTCAGAAAGTCTTTCAGAAACAGCATCATCAACTAAGGTTTGAAAATTTGAGGAAAGCCTCGCATCAATAGCTTGATGCACAATGTTAGTGATGATGGAAGTGATGAGAGGTAAGGAGGATTGAAAGGCAGCAACCATTTGCTCAGAGGGGTTCTGTCCCTGAGAAATGGTGCCTGAATCAGAGGCTAGTGGCACAGTTGTTGGGAGTGGCTCAGTGTTTGGGAGAACTTCAGAAGAAGCTACCATATGTGGGTGAATTTGGGTAGATGGACTTGATTCTTGAGACAATTTGGCAAGCAGTTCTTGTAGTCTGCATACCTCAGCCTCAAGAATGGTGTTGTGGGCTAGAACATCAAAGAAAAAGCCCAGGTCATCATCAGTCTTTGCTGAATCATCTGACCTCCTGATTAAATCAGGATGAACATGTGCTGAGTGTAGATCAGTATTCACATGTGCCCCTATTTCTTAGAACTGGGGACTTCCTGCCTCAGGATTATGTCCTTCATTGGCAATTGCCTCTGGTGAGCAATGTTGTTAGGACCGGATCGGACCGGCCGGTCCGACCGGTTCGGCCGGGATTCGGGGCCTGGTCCGGTCCGGTCATGGGTGATTCGTTTTCGGGCAGTTGGACCGGCCGGTTCGTCCCGAGCCGGTGGTCGGACCGGGAGAACCGGACCGGTTCGGGCCGGATTTCAATTTTTTTTTATTTTTTTTTGGTTTTTATTTTAATGGGTAAAAACGGGATGTTAAACCATAAATTAAGAGCAAAAAAAGCAAAAAACCGGCTTCACGCGGACCCGGTTTATTTCGAACGGCATTCGTGTCCGCATGTCGTGCGTGGGCGACCAAAATTTTCCAGCCAGAAACCTGTTTTTGCACCCCCCCTGCGCGCGGGTAGGTCATGGTGTAAAAGGTATCATAAAGACATTCAATACCTTTCACCTTGTTATCACATATAAACACATAATGTTTTATTTGTTACACCAATGTGGGACAAGAATGTTAGATTTTTAGAGAGACTCCCTTTACACCCTTATTTCCAACATATATTTAATTACATATATAAATATAATTAAAATATAGTTAAATCCGGTCCAACCGGTCCGACCGGTCCGACCGGTCCGACCACCAAACCAGTAAGGCGTCCGGTTTGACGTCCGATCCGGTTCTGAAAACATTGCTGGTGAGGTCTTAGAGATGATACCACCGTCATCCTGTTCATGTGCTGAAACAGGAGAAGAGGCAACCTCACCAGATGTTCGAATCTCCTCCTCTACACAGGGAGATTGAACTCTGTAATCCCTGTGCTGTGGGTTATCAGCCACATTATAATCCTCTCGCTCAACTGTTGAGGTTTTCCCAGTGGTAATAGGTTTCTGGGGAGGGGTAAAGGAATGTAGTTAAGTTAGCACTTGTGCAAAAACCACAGTTGGGCTTGTAGGGGTGGTTTCAGTGGGAGATAAGTGTAAAGAAGATTGCACCTGGGGTGAATGGTGCTCTTCAATGGCAATCTTCTCAAGTGAAAGAGATTCCAGTAATGTGGTTTCCCCATTTTTGGTTGCATCAGGATCCTGTTGAGAGGATACCTGAGCGGTTTCAGCTGGTAGAGTCTTGGAAACTACAGGGGGATTACTACCAGTAGTTTCATCCTGCCTTTTTGTTGTAGGGGCATCATCAGGGGACTCAACTCCCTGAGTAGCCTTTTTGGTTTGTTTGGATTATGGTTTAGAAGGGACTTTGGATCTGGAGGATGAGGCTGTGGGTTCCCTCTGCTTGGGTTTTAGCAATTTGGCAGCCTCTTTGAGTTGTGGGTCAGAGTTGTGCCTGGAGTATACCTCAGGCAAAACTACCATAGCAGAGACTCCAAGGCCAACAGGGCCATCAGATTTTAATTGATTGATGATTATGGCCATAAGAAACCTTGGATATAATATCCATCTGTTAGCCACAAGTTTCATTGCCAGATCTTTTAATTCCAAAAGTATAATTTTAGAAAAATTTAAGCTTTGGCGTTCAAGGATAGAATACAATACCTGCTGCCACCTGGATGACAAATGATCCCATGAAGAGGTTTTGGGGGCAAGGCAGACATTGATCATATGAAAGATTAGGCGTTCAACATCATGGAAGTGCTTCTTCAGAATGGTGGTAGCACTTAGGTCGCCCTCATACCCATGGTTGATGAATGATAGATCAGTGGTGCCTTTCGGGTATTTGGTGACAAAGGTGGCATCATTCAGATCTAGGGTTTGGCGAATGATAGCAGGAGTGATGACCACCTTCTTCTGGTTTACAAACGACTGGAGAGTGATCACGACATCATTCTCACCAGTATGGACAGTAACATTTGTCCAGAATTGGCGAAGGGTATCGGGATAGATGGTTGGATTCAGAAGAAAAGCAGTTTGATACGGGGAATCAACCATCAGATCAATGGCAGCATCAAACTTAGTCCAAAAGGCTGATTTTGTGAAGTAGGAAACACAGTTGTGTCGTGGTTTGATTTGCATGGTCGCCATTAATGGAAGATGAAAGTTCGGAAAACGACTTATGAAAAGTTTGAAGTTAGGTTTAGGTATTTATAGGTTATGAAGTTAGGTTTAGGTATTTATAGGTTATGAAACGGCTGAAAGAAAACAACTGAAAGTTTTGGTGTTAGTCATCAGTTGTTAGAAAACGACTGAAGACATGGTTTTAACTTTCAGATGTTGTAAACAACTGAAGACTTGGTGTTAGTCATAAGTAGTTTGAAACTACTGAAGACTTGGTTTTGGCTTCAGTTGTTTTGAAATGAAACAGCAGTTGTTTGAAACAATTGAAGAGTAAAATTTCTCATCAGTTGTTGTCGTCAATTCATAGATCTCAATTGTTTCATTGACCTTAACACTTACTCAGCAGACTATCTGATTTTCAGATGTTTCATTGGTCATCAGTACTTATCTCTTAGAACAGACATCAGTAGTTGTAACCACATCAGTAGTTGTAACTACATCAGTACTTTTCAACAAATAAAGTACTTCAGTACTTTTAAGTAATTTAGTCTTCAGTAGTTATGAAAACTGCTGAAGATAAAATAACTTATCAGTACTTATTTTTTTGACAGCTGTATACTAATGCTCATCAGTACTTGTGAACTGATATCATCAGTAGTTGTCAAATTATTCTAGCTGCAGCATACCAAGCCTTAGCACTAGATTTTGGAAAGTTGCACTGTCCAAAGGCTTAGTAAATATATCTGCAAGCTCATCAGCACTAGGAACAAACTTTGGGTCAATCAGACCTTTTTCATAACAATCCCTGATAAAATGATGTTTGATCTCAATATGTTTGGTCCTAGAATGCTGGACAGGATTCTTAACAATACAAAGAGCTGAAGCACTGTCCATCAGTAAAGGAGTCTTAGTCTCTGTAATGTCATAATCCAGTAATTGATTCTGAAGCCAGAGTACCTGAGATGTACAACTTGCAGCAGCAATGTACTCTGCTTCAGCAGTGGATGTAGCAACTGAAGTTTGTTTCTTACTCTGCCAAGAAACTAAACAATTGCCTAAAAATTGGCATCCACCAAAGGTTGATTTTCTGGTTAATTTACACCCTGCATAGTCACTATCAGAGAAAGCAACTAATTTGCAAGAGTGCCCAGTGGAATACCAAAGTCCTAGAGATTGAGTTCCTTGCAAGTATCTAAAGATCCTTTTGACTGCAATCATATGGGATACTTTAGGTGCAGCCTGAAATCTAGCACAGATACAAGTTGCAAACATGATGTCTGGTCTAGAAGCTGTAAGGTACATCAAGGAACCAATCATAAATCTGTAAAGAGTTTCATCAACTGCTTTACCTTTCTGATCAGCATCCAGTTGTGTGGTGCTGCACATGGGAGTAGAACAGGGCTTACAATTTTGTAAATCAAACTTTTTCAACAGATCCTTTGTATATTTTGACTGATGAATGAAAGTTCTATCAGTCATTTGTTTGATTTGCAAACCCAGAAAGAACAATAATTCTCCCATGGCACTCATTTCAAACTTTTGTTGCATCAACTTAGTAAAGGCATCACACAACTGTGGATCAGAAGATGCAAAAATAATATCATCTACATAAATTTGAACAAGGAGCTTATGCATGCCTACTTTCTTAATGAACAAAGTTTTCTCTATGGAGCCTCTAGCGAAATTTTTTTAAAGAAGAAAGTTAGACAGTGTATCATACCAGGCTCTGGGAGCTTGTTTTAACCCATAAAGAGCCTTATCAAGCTTATACACCCAATCTGGATGTTTATGATCTTCAAAACCTGGTGGTTGACACACATAAACTTCTTCTTTTATTTTACCATATAAGAATGCACTTTTGACATCCATTTGAAAAACTTTAAAATTATGGAAAGCAGCATAAGCTAAGAACAATCTGATAGCCTCCAGTGTGGCTACAGGGGCAAAGGTTTCATCATAATCAATACCTTCTTCTTGTGAAAACCCCTGTACAACCAGTCTGGCCTTGTTCTTGATAATTTGACCTTTTTCATCAGTTTTATTCCTAAACACCCATTAAGTGCCACTTACCTTGGGGTAGAGGAACCAGTTCCCACACTTTTTGCTTTTGAAACTGAAAAAGCTCAAGTTGCATGGCTTCAATCCATCCATTGTCTCTTAATTTAATATGATAGTTCTTTGGCTCTTGCTGACTGATGAAGAGAGCATAAAAGTAGAAATTGGACAATTGACGTCTAGTTGAAACACCAGCATTGATGTCACCAATGATCTGAGACATGGGGTGATTCTTCAGTTCTTGGTACTCAATAAGATCTGTGCAAGTGTTTGTAGGAGATTCAACAGCAACAGATGTTGATTCAGACTCTTGAAACCTAGAATGAGATGGCAATTCAAATGAAGTAGAGGATTCAGAGATCTCATCAGCATTTGTTGTGGATGGAACTGCTGAAGCTACAGGAACATCAAGTTTAGTAGACTCAGGCAGGTGATCACTAAACCTTGCATTTATAACCCCATATGGATGACTAGTTGCAGGAGATGATGGATTCTCAGAATCTGCAGTATGTCCAAATCAAATAACTCCACAGGGTTTGTGGGATTTTGTCCTTTGGAGATTCACTAAACTGTACATGCAAGGTTTCTTCAACTATCTTTGTTCTGCAATTAAAAACTCTGTATGCCTTGCAAGTAGATGAATACCTAACAAAGTACCCTGCATCCACCTTTGATTCAAACTTCTGAAGTGGATTCTTTGTGTTAAGATTGTAACAGGGACACCCAAATGCTCTAAAAAAGGAAATCAGAGGGGCCAAATGATGTAACATCTCATAAGGAGTCTTCATCAACCTCTAATTTACTAACACTCTATTTTGCACATAGCAAGCTGTGTTGACAGCTTCAGCCCAAAAGGTTAGTGGCAAACCAGAATCAGCCAACATTGTCCTTGCGGCTTCAATAAGGGTCCTGTTCTTTCTCTCCACCACTCCATTTTTTTCAGGAGTTCTTCGAATGCTATACTGCCTCTTGATTCCCTTAGATAAATAGAATTCATCAAGTGTGTGGTTTCTAAATTCTATGCCATTATCACTCCTCACACACTTGACTGGAAGGGAGTACTGCTTTTCCAGATACAACGCAAAGTAGATGATGATTTGAACAGCCTCATCTTTTGAATGTAAGAAGAAGGTCCATACAAATCTGAATAATCATCCACAATTACCAAACAATATTTTTTCTTTGCCATGCTCGTCACTCTTACTGGACCAAAAAGATCCATATGCAGTAATTGCAAGCAGGCAGTGGACTTTGGTTCTTCTATTGGAGGGGATGATACTTTGTGTTGCTTTCCTTTTAAACACGCAGAACAATTGTCATCACATTTGAACTCCTTTAATGGCAGACCTCTCACTAAACCATGATGGATAAGCTGGTTCATGTTTTTAATATTCACATGACCAAGCCTTCTGTGCCATAGTTCAGATTCCTGAGGAGAGGCCTTGGAGAACAGACATGGATGGCCTTTTAGATCAATTTTCTTGGATAAGTCTAAGGCATATACTCTTCCAATCCTGTTGGCCTTCAGGAGAGTATATTCATCCAATATCTTGTCAATCATTCTCAAAACATTGGAAGACAGAATCCGACAGTTCTGGCTGGTGAAAAGTGCAACATGCCCTTTATCACACATTTGACTGACACTCAACAAGTTGTACTTGAGATTCTCCACATGGTTAACATCATCAAATCTTATCTCACCATTTGACACAAAGCCTTTGATGATGATGTAACCCTTAGCATCATTACCAAAAGATACAAATCCCTTCTTTCCTTAAGAGTAGTCATGAAGAAGAGAACTGCTCCCTGTCATATGCATAGATCCTCCACTGTCCACATACCAGATGCTTCCATGGCATGCTGAAGAACCCTGCATTTGTCAAAAGAAACTAGTTAGCTTTTGAGACCCAAACCATTTTTGTTTTGGGTCTGTTCTCATCAACAGATTTTATACTAACTGATTTGTCATGATTAACAGCCTTTGAAGGTGGAGATAGTGCTGAAAAGGATTCCTTTGATTTTGGCTTAGTTTTCCTTTTCAGTGGTTTAATCACAGGCACATCTATTTGGTTAACTCTCCCCAACAGATGTTGAACCATCATAACAAGTTGTGTTTGATTGGTTGTTAAAGCCTTCAGTTCAGCAGACACATCAGTACTTGTTTTTGATTTGTTCCTGTGACTCACCATGTCCTCCTTTTTGAAAGACACAGACTTAGTCTGGTGTTTTGATATTCCATGAGGAATACTTTCAGCTGTTTTATGATAAACCCCTTCCTTCTTTTTAGATTTTTGTAAGAACTTTGGGTTATCAGATTGAGATGTTTGTGGTACAAACTTGGTTTCAAATTCATCTTTCATTTTATTAATTTTCTTTTTAATGATTTTATCTTTGTTGAATTTGGAACCCTTTTTGTACCAACATTCATCAGTGAGATGATTGAATAGACCACATATTTCACATGGCTTTTTCTTCATCTTCTATTGTTCAACTACTGAATAAGATGAAACTACTGAAGGTGTGTTCTTCAGTACTTTCTTCCTCTCAGTACTTATGTTAAGTACTAAAGGATTTGTAACAACTGAAGATTTGTCCTTCAGAAGTTTTCTATCAGTACTTTTGGATTTCCTGATAGACTATTCAGCAGTTGTCAAACCATGTTTGTTTTCATTTAGTTTGAAATGCTCTTCAGGTGTTGTTACTTGTCCTTCAGTACTTTGAATGCTTTGTGGGACAACACCTGAAGTGCTCAGTTTTTCTTTGATCATGTGTTTATCAGCAGTGAGACCATCAGCAGATTGATTAGCTGAGGTACTAATACTGACTTCATCCTCTGATTTTGGATTATCACTTGAGGATGAGACACATGATGATGTGGTTTGGGAATTGCTTTCACCTTCAGATTTTACTTCTATCATGGGAGTAAAATCTGTAGGAGGTACAGTGTGATTATACCCAATCCCAAACTTCACATTTGAAGCTGTTTGCTTGCTGAGAAGCATTTCAAACCCCTTGCAGGATGTTACCCAGCTTTCACACTCTACTTGAGTAGCTGCAAGTGTTTCTTTGAAATTCTTATGATTCTCTAAAATGACCTCTACCTTTGCCTTTTTATCAGTGATTTGGCATTTTAATTTGTAAATCTCATCATCTTTTTCATTTAAGACAGACTCAAACTCAGCTTTTCTTTTGGAAATCACTTTCTCTAGGTCAAGATTTTGATTAATTAAAGCTACATTTGCTTCTCTAATTGAGACAAAAGCAGCTATGCATGACTCAGAACACAACTTGGCCTTAGCCTCAGAAGATACCTGTGGTACCTGTGATGATGAAGCATTTGAGCATGAACCATCAGTAGACTCCAGGGCCATAAGAGCAAGATTTCCAAAAGGATTTTCACCACCATGTTGACCAGCACCAGAAAACAATTATTCAGGATAACCAGAAAGATCATCTGGTAAGCTACTCAACTCAACAACTCCAGGTGTGAAAAAGCTTTGATGTGATTGAGATTGTTGATTTGATTGAGATGGTTGAGGCTCAGGTAGGGCATGTGTTTGTTGAGCTATGGGTACTGGAACCTGACCGGACTGAGGCATGTAAAAACAGGGATAAGGATATGGCATTGGACCTTGAGGGACAAAATATGCAGGAGATGATTGAATTTGTGAATGATGATCAGAATTGGTAGAATGTTGCCCTTTGTTTTGTGAGCTATTGCATGGAAAGGTCACAAAGGGTGCAGAAGAGTTAGATCCAGATGATCTACACTCTCTTGCAAAATGTCCAAGTCTATGGCACTTGTGACACCTCAACTTGCTCTTGTCAAAACCAACTTTGGTTTTTCCAGAGAGACCAGGAAATTTTCTACCTGTCCTTTTGTAAAATTTTTGAGATCTGATATTGATTAATGCCATTTGGCTCAAAATATCCATCTCTTCCAGATCATCATCAGCAATTCCTTTCAAGTGATCCATCAAAAAGCACAAATTATCACTACTACACCCTGAATTACTATCAACACCAACAAAAGCAGGATCTCCACTGTTTGAAGAGAAATCTATATGCTCATCATAAGAACTTTCTGATGCAGCATATTCTGACTCATGACCAACCAGAGCAGTATTCCCTGGTACAAAATCATCAGTGAGCTTCCCAGATGAAGCTAGTTTCCTTTTCTGTTCTATCTCTCTTTCAAATGTTAACAGTTTCCCATGAAGTTGGGTGAGAGATAGATTGTCCAGATTTGCACTGGAGCGTAGGACAATGTATATGTGTCCCATCTCTCAGGCAGGGATCTGAGGAATCTGTTGTTCATCTGACTATTTGTATATTCATGTTTAACCATTTTCAGCTCAGATATCAAACAGGAAAATCACTCAAACTGTTGAGTCAGTGACTCACCCTTTCTATAAGAGAATGTCTAATATTGCTGGGCAAGGATCTCTCTATTGTTTGCCAAGACCTCATCAGTTCCTCCAAATTGTTCTTTCAGAGCAACCCAGAGATCATGAGCAGTTCCATGATGCATAAGTCCATAATAGATTTCATTAGGCAGTGCCATGGCAAGAATTCCATGGGCTTTAGCATCAATTTCAAATAGTTTCAGATCTTCATCTGAGTATTGCTCTTTCTTCTTCGGAACCATCTCATTGGTTTCCGGATTACTCACCATAGGCTTATATGGTCTATGAACCACAGATTTCCAACAACCTGAACTGTTGACAGACAGGTGATGGAGCATTCGGTGTTGCCATATGTTATACTCACTCCTAACAAGCATCGGAGGCTTTGTTGAGGAGCCAGTATTGTGAGGATCATTTATTGATGTAGCCATTTTCACCGATTCAAACAGGTTCAATGAAATTTTAACAGATCTAGCTCAAAAACTCAACAACTCAGTTTGAAACAAGACGAATCTCAAATTAATTCACCGGAAGCAACAGAAAATCAAACTCTATAACCAATTCTTGCAAATTTGCTAATTCGATCAAACTTAGATATCAAAAGAGCAGTTTCAATGATCAATTGTTAAATCGATCAATGATTAACCTTGCTCTGATACCATTTGAAAGGATCGGGATCTAGTTTGATCAATTAGATTAAGATTTGCAGCGGAATAGAACAAGAATTAGATGAAATTTAAGCAAGAATAATATGAATATTCAATCAAACAGTGACGATTATAGAGAGAGATAGTTTTCTGCAAAGAGAATATTTTCATTCACGCACAAGCTTCTGCAGAAAAGCAATTAGGTCAACATTCCTTTTATAAAAGAATGTGACATCAGCTGATGTCACTTGATGGTGACATCTAACTGATTTATACAAACAACTAAAAGTAGACTAAACTACTGAAGATGTCCACAACAACTGAGGACACCTTCACAAAAAGCTAAGTACAAGCTAAAATTACAACTACTGAAGTTATAACATCTGAAGTGTAAGAACTTCAGATGTTTTACATAAAATAAAACTACTGATTACAAACTACTGAAAAGTAAACCATCACAACTACTGAAAAGAACTACTTCAGCTGTTGTGACAACTTCTGAGAACTTGGTCTTCAGACTTTGTCTTCAGCAGTTGTCTTCAGACTTTGTCTTCAGACTTTGTCTTCAAACTTTGTCTTCAGCTGTTGTTTTCAGACTTTGTCTTCAGCTGTTGTCTTCAGACTTTGTCTTCAGCTGTTGTAGACAACTTCAGTTGTTATGATGTCTGTGGGACTTAAAGGTTTTTCTGATCTGGCTCAATGGTTCTTTTGGTCCAACAGGAAGAGCAGTTTGAAGGGCTGTCATGGCTTTCTAATCAATCTTTATTCTCTTCCTGTCTGCTTCAGAGTAATCAGCCACAGCTTTAGGAATCATACCACCACCAGTGGTGCTTGGTATGTAAGGTCCTTCAACAACAGAGTCCCACATCCTGAAGTCTTGAGACTTGATGAAGCCTTCCATTCTTTGACGCCAAGTATCAAAGTCTTCAGGAGTGATCAGTAGAGACTTTGTCATAGTTCCAGTTTCCATATTCGCTTTGGTAATAACTGCCATTTGTGTTGTTAAGTAGTTTGTGTGTGTGAGGGATCTTAAGATGGTGAGATCTTATATCAAGAGCTTGAAATACTCTGATACCAAATGCAAGACCGGTGAAGGGTATGCACTTATAACATAACAACATAATGAGGAGAGTTGCTTAGAACACTTAACAGATCAAATAGGGAACTGGTTAACTTGTTAATGAAAGATGCTAAGAACACAAGTAAATATGAGATAGAACAATATGGCAAAGAACACAAGTAATTGGTTTTCAAGAATGCTGTATATTGCTTATCAAGTACTATTACAAATGTTACAAAGCAGATGATGGAAAGTTACAAGTACTTGAGATACTTTATACTACATTCTACAGCCGGCCATACTTTGAAAGCCAGCTAGATACAATTGACTAGACAACTACAAAATCAAACGTAGAGTCAAAAGGAAGATTTGCCTTTTGACTAGTGACTATGACATGCCATAGCTCACATCATAATATATTACAAAAAGGATAAAAGTAAATAAAGTAGAAAGCATGGACTCAAGACCTCAATGTACAGCTACTAAAAGCATGGACGTTTTCACCAACTCATGTAAGTTGTTGACTTTACAGAGTTGCAGCGGAAAGGTGGTCCAGCTTTATGGTAAAGTACATCAGATAAAAGCATATCTCTAAAAGTCTTCGGAAGAAATCTGTCTTCATTCTTTGGCTTCGGAAGACTTTGTCTTTCAAGCTTCGGAAGACTTCACTTTTGGCTTCGGAAGATGTTGGTCTTGGCTTCGGAAGATTTTACACTTAGAATATTTCTAGTGCATGGTGTAAAACTTCCGAAGCATTTTTACTTCTGTTCTTCAGTGCATGCATGCAGAGAGACTTTAGATGTTTTGGCTGCATCAGACTTATAGGAATCCTTACACTTTCAACATTGTATGTCAAAAAGGAGTGTCGGATGGAACTCATTCCCTGTGGATATTGCATCTCTAATTGTAGCTATTGCCACTAACAGAAGGTTTAATATGGCAAAGTGGATCATGAATGGGTTTATTTAAAGGAATCGGGAATAAATACTTAATGTATCCTGGATTTTTGCAAAAGATTATAAATGAAGAATACCCTAATCTTCATGCATATGGAGTAAGTGGAGAAAGATTGGAGTTGGAGCACATGACTGAAACCGTATACAAAAGACTTGTTGTTGTGACTAGTGCTTAGAATGTTCAGATGTTTGATTATATGAGGGCAGTGGCAAGAGATTAAGTGAATATAAATGAAGATCACTTCATTTGATTGATGATGCACAAATTGATCCAAATGACTTGATTGAAGAAGTTCCCTAAGGACTGTCTAAGTCTGAATCTGAGGATAATGAGGATGATGAAGTAGATGAATCTGAATTTGAGAATGAAGAAAGTTCTTCTTCAAGTGATGATAGTGATGATGATGATAATGTTGGAGGAAATGAAGTTGAAGTTGATAAAGAAGGTGATAAGGAAATTGATAGTGAGGATACAGAGTTTGATACTCAGAATGAAGATGTTGATGATATTGAGGATGCAAATAAAGATGTTGATGAAGTTAATGAGCAACAAAGTATGGAGTTTCATTATCATAATGTTGATGTATCTGAGCACGTAGTACAAAGTATATCCCCTGTTGTATAATCACCACTTCCGAGAGCACAAGAGAATGTGATTGCTGAGGAGTCCTCCCTCGAGATCAGTAAAGCCATTGTTGGCTCAACAATTCATATGTCAGATGAAGGTGGAAGTTCAACACAAAATGTTATAGTCCATTCCAAGAACTGAACACTGAGCAGATCATAGAATCGTTGAAAGAAAATAATATTGATCAACTTAAGATGATTGAGAAGCTGAAAGATGAAAATGATCAATTGAAAGCAGAATTATTAAAGAAAGACTTGAAGATTGCAGAGTTTAAAGAAATTCAAGAGATAAATTTAAAGAATTTTGATGTGTTACTCAAAGATTATGACTTGCTGGATGATAAATACAAAAAATTGAAGGAAGAGTATGATAAGCTGAAAGAAGAGCATGAAATTATGAAAGAAAACTTAAAATCTCAATCTACTCAATCACAAGACCCAGATCCCGTACCATCAGAAAAATAAGTTTTTCTTGATATGTCACTCATTGGAAATGAATCCAGAGAATTGTCTCAAGTGTATGCCAGATCTAGGAGTCATGTCTCACAAGCAATCATTGTTGCACCTAAAGTTTAATCTATTAGAGTTGAGAAATTATCAGAGGCTGCCAAAGGAAAAAGAAAGATAGATGAATATGATTTTCAATCATTGGTTGAATCATCCTCCAACCCTCTATCAAAAATGTAGAAAACTGTCTCTGAAACTCTGAATGTTGATGATCCTTTAATTCAGGAAATTGATGAAGTAGATGTTCAGGAGCAAATTGGAGCATTGGATGATTTAGATGCAGAGTTCCCAGATGCTTGGTATGATGAGGTATTGGAAGAAGAAGATATTATTGAAGCTATTGATTCTCCAATTGAAGCTGCTAGTGAAGACATCCCGATTGACATTGAGGACAGATATAACTATCTGGTCCAGAAGAAGTACAATCGTGTATTCTTGGATGGTCTTACGGTCTCTCAAATCAACGAAGAGTATGAAAAATGTTTGATAGCAGAGAAAACAGCTCCAATTGATCCAAATGAAATATTTGTTGAACATGGAGAATGGGTTCCGATGCAAGAAAGTATCAACATTGAAGATCTTCCAGCATCAGAACTTCACCATCCAGATCCTGAGAATATGAGTATCTTTGAGCTTAGATTGTGGTTATAATCAAGAAATTATCCATGGAAAAGATTGAACAGGCTGCAATTTGCTTCTCTAAAGAATTATGGTTAGAAGTTTTCAAGAGACGGAGATGCAGAACAATAAGATGATTGTGTTAGACAGGGTGTAAATCCAGGATGATCAACTTGAATCAAATCATGAAGAATTAGATCAAACAATGATAATCACAATAAAACCCCTTTGATCTCTATTGATTGCTAATAATATTGTTTACAAGTAAATCCCTTAATCAATTGGTCATTTAACCATTAACCAACCCTAATGACAATTAACCTATTTATAGTTTAGACTAATATTCACTAATTGCACTTAACCCCTTAGACTTAGGCTAATTAATACAAAATTACATATTAAACATAAAAATGACTAAATCAAGATAAAATATATTTTGTTCACACAAAATATATTTATTACAATAAAACTCCTAGTCATCTAAATCTTCAACGTCTCGTCTCGGTTCCTCGTCTCAAACGTGTCGGGTTTGACTTTTGTTGACTTTGACCGTGACGTTGACTTTTGTTGACTTTCATTGTGTTTATAATATAGACTATCTTCTACAGCTCCAACAATACTCCCCCTTTTGGATTTGAATGAATTAAATTTGGAAATCAATTTCTTTTTAAGACCGGAAGGAAAAGAATTTGGTTTTGAACCTTTGGTCATTTTCATCTTTGTATCATATGAAACCGGCTTCACATGATAAAGTTTGGATGGAGGGTTTTTCATCCAACCATTCAAAGATGTTTGCTTTTTACCTTTTGAACCAGAGAAGCAACCCGTGTTACCTTTACCAACTTGAACATTCTTTGTGGACTGTGATCCGGAGAAGCAATTCGGTTTGCCTTTACCATCCGAAACAAGTCTTTGAGGACATTTCTTTACCACATGACCTTCTTTTCCACACTCAAAACAAGCCTTGAAAGGCTTTTGATTCTTTGTAGTCCAGTGTGATGCAGGTGCTGAGAAGGATTGCTTTGAGCTTGTAGCAGATTCTTGCTTGTTTTGGCATTTGCTATGCTGAACAGGGAATGAGATCTTCACTGATTGACTGGGTTGCTTTGCAATTGGACAAGAGATCTGTATTGGTCTTGATTCAGCTTTTGGAAGCTTTTGTGACTTGACAATGTTAGGAGACATCTTGATCTGTGAGGAACCAATACGCTCCTCTATGATTTATCTAGTCTCGTATACACAGATCTGCTTTCAAAGGATCTTGATTGACACCTCCTATTGTGTTGGCTTCGCTTATATGATTCTGATTGTCTAATGATTCAACAATTGTTCCTTCTTTGACAAACCTGACGGGAACAAACGAAGGAATGTTACCTGTTTTGAATTTGTTGAAGAAGGTTGGAGAAGTAACTGATATTGGTGTTGGAACATCAGAAATGGAATCGGCATTAATCTTCTTATCAAACCCTTGCCTGAGGAATCCCAAACCAATAGGAGAATCCTGCACATCTCTAACCTCTTTAAGATTAACGTTGCTTAAACCTGCATTTAAACTATTAGTTTCTGCAGCTTCAATCAAATCATTAGATGGATGAGGTTGAGGCATAGGAGAATAACAATGGGTGCTAGGATGAGGATATACATATGGATTATCACCACAACCCACTCCCGTTTTAATCCTAGATCCCCTCTGTTTACACAGTAGCTCTTCCTGTTTCATTCCGGATATGGTCCATCTATCAAGCTTTGTTTTAAGCTTGCTTGTTTCAAACTCACCCAATGTAACTCTTTCGTTTAAAAGATTAATTTTAACAT
The DNA here is from genome assembly GCA_025215565.1 of Flaveria ramosissima. Classification (NCBI taxonomy): domain Eukaryota; kingdom Viridiplantae; phylum Streptophyta; class Magnoliopsida; order Asterales; family Asteraceae; genus Flaveria; species Flaveria ramosissima. Next base: position 56,414,519 of record CM046039.1, read on the forward strand.
TTCTTTTAAGAAGAGTTTGTTTTAAATGATCATTTTCTTTTAAAGCTTCATTTATATTTTATGAAATACTTGGCTTCATTCTTTTTAAGTTCTGCGTTTATGGTGGTTAACTCCTTTTGGTTATCTAAAAGTAACCTATTAGCTTTATACACACCAAATAAACGAATTTTGCAAGCAGAAGAACACATATCCTGAACTGTCTCATAAGGAAGATCCAGGATGATTCTTTCAGTAGTAAGAGCCTTCTCGCAGTTGCAAACTCTGGTATTCCGCTTCCATTCCTCTTCCTTCTCTGCATCACAAACTTCAGCATTCAATTCAGCTCCAGCTTTACCCATTGATGTATGCTTAAGCTCCTCTTGTACCGCTTCAGTTTCAGGTTTCGGTAAACTGTCGGAATTGGTGCCAGAATCTGATCTCTCTTCTGGTTTCTCTTTGGAGTTTGAAGTGATCTTTGGAGTTAGATATGTTGCTTCATAGTACTCACGACGTTTGATATCCAACTCAATCTCTTTCAGTTTGTTGATCACCTCCATCAGTTTGTAATCCCGAAAACCTCTATCTCTTTTAATCGACTTGTCGTGTGAGCTCCATTCTGATGGAAGGGAATCAAGCAATCTTAGAACTTGTTCATGATTTCCCAACTGGGCATCAAATTTTTTCAGATTACTTGCCACCAACAGAAAACGATCAACAAAATCGGACATCTTTTCATTCTTTAAAGCTGCAAAATTATCAAACCGATATTGTGCAATTGTGAGATTATCAGATTCGAAGGATTTAATCAGTTCTGCAAAAGCCATTTTTATTTTAGTTCGTTTAAACAATTAAACGCTCCAAAAATATTTTTCCCAAAAATTTAGAATAATTCTCCCCCAGGAAAAATATTTTTTTTATAAATCGTTTAAAAATCGTTGAATATTTCTTTATCAGGATGTAATCAATTAATCCCAACTAGTCAATTTTTATTTGATTTTTTATTAACCCACACCTTAAACTTTTTTTTTAAAATTCAGCCCAATTATTAATATTTAGCTAGCCCAAATTAGTACCACTTAGTTAGCCCAATTTGTTTAATGAATTCAGCGCAAATTAATTGACCCACATTTAGCCCATTAAAACAAACCCAAATTAAAGTCTAACCCTAACCCTAAAATTTATTTCATGTCATTTCCTTCACATAAAACACACACTTAAGTGTGTTAGAGAGAGAGGCGGATGAGAGGTGAAAACCCGCTAGGGTTCCGACGAAATCCTCTTTTCGGTGAGCCGCCTTTCCGGCGACTGTCCACTCCGGCGAGATTTCCGGTAAAGAGTGGTGGCGAGTGGTGGCACGTGAGGCGCTTCCTCCGGGTGACTAGACGACCACCGGCAGTGGTGGCACGTGAGGCGCCATGGCAAGAATTCCATGGGCTTTAGCATCAATTTCAAATAGTTTCAGATCTTCATCTGAGTATTGCTCTTTCTTCTTCGGAACCATCTCATTGGTTTCCGGATTACTCACCATAGGCTTATATGGTCTATGAACCACAGATTTCCAACAACCTGAACTGTTGACAGACAGGTGATGGAGCATTCGGTGTTGCCATATGTTATACTCACTCCTAACAAGCATCGGAGGCTTTGTTGAGGAGCCAGTATTGTGAGGATCATTTATTGATGTAGCCATTTTCACCGATTCAAACAGGTTCAATGAAATTTTAACAGATCTAGCTCAAAAACTCAACAACTCAGTTTGAAACAAGACGAATCTCAAATTAATTCACCGGAAGCAACAGAAAATCAAACTCTATAACCAATTCTTGCAAATTTGCTAATTCGATCAAACTTAGATATCAAAAGAGCAGTTTCAATGATCAATTGTTAAATCGATCAATGATTAACCTTGCTCTGATACCATTTGAAAGGATCGGGATCTAGTTTGATCAATTAGATTAAGATTTGCAGCGGAATAGAACAAGAATTAGATGAAATTTAAGCAAGAATAATATGAATATTCAATCAAACAGTGACGATTATAGAGAGAGATAGTTTTCTGCAAAGAGAATATTTTCATTCACGCACAAGCTTCTGCAGAAAAGCAATTAGGTCAACATTCCTTTTATAAAAGAATGTGACATCAGCTGATGTCACTTGATGGTGACATCTAACTGATTTATACAAACAACTAAAAGTAGACTAAACTACTGAAGATGTCCACAACAACTGAGGACACCTTCACAAAAAGCTAAGTACAAGCTAAAATTACAACTACTGAAGTTATAACATCTGAAGTGTAAGAACTTCAGATGTTTTACATAAAATAAAACTACTGATTACAAACTACTGAAAAGTAAACCATCACAACTACTGAAAAGAACTACTTCAGCTGTTGTGACAACTTCTGAGAACTTGGTCTTCAGACTTTGTCTTCAGCAGTTGTCTTCAGACTTTGTCTTCAGACTTTGTCTTCAAACTTTGTCTTCAGCTGTTGTTTTCAGACTTTGTCTTCAGCTGTTGTCTTCAGACTTTGTCTTCAGCTGTTGTAGACAACTTCAGTTGTTATGATGTCTGTGGGACTTAAAGGTTTTTCTGATCTGGCTCAATGGTTCTTTTGGTCCAACAGGAAGAGCAGTTTGAAGGGCTGTCATGGCTTTCTAATCAATCTTTATTCTCTTCCTGTCTGCTTCAGAGTAATCAGCCACAGCTTTAGGAATCATACCACCACCAGTGGTGCTTGGTATGTAAGGTCCTTCAACAACAGAGTCCCACATCCTGAAGTCTTGAGACTTGATGAAGCCTTCCATTCTTTGACGCCAAGTATCAAAGTCTTCAGGAGTGATCAGTAGAGACTTTGTCATAGTTCCAGTTTCCATATTCGCTTTGGTAATAACTGCCATTTGTGTTGTTAAGTAGTTTGTGTGTGTGAGGGATCTTAAGATGGTGAGATCTTATATCAAGAGCTTGAAATACTCTGATACCAAATGCAAGACCGGTGAAGGGTATGCACTTATAACATAACAACATAATGAGGAGAGTTGCTTAGAACACTTAACAGATCAAATAGGGAACTGGTTAACTTGTTAATGAAAGATGCTAAGAACACAAGTAAATATGAGATAGAACAATATGGCAAAGAACACAAGTAATTGGTTTTCAAGAATGCTGTATATTGCTTATCAAGTACTATTACAAATGTTACAAAGCAGATGATGGAAAGTTACAAGTACTTGAGATACTTTATACTACATTCTACAGCCGGCCATACTTTGAAAGCCAGCTAGATACAATTGACTAGACAACTACAAAATCAAACGTAGAGTCAAAAGGAAGATTTGCCTTTTGACTAGTGACTATGACATGCCATAGCTCACATCATAATATATTACAAAAAGGATAAAAGTAAATAAAGTAGAAAGCATGGACTCAAGACCTCAATGTACAGCTACTAAAAGCATGGACGTTTTCACCAACTCATGTAAGTTGTTGACTTTACAGAGTTGCAGCGGAAAGGTGGTCCAGCTTTATGGTAAAGTACATCAGATAAAAGCATATCTCTAAAAGTCTTCGGAAGAAATCTGTCTTCATTCTTTGGCTTCGGAAGACTTTGTCTTTCAAGCTTCGGAAGACTTCACTTTTGGCTTCGGAAGATGTTGGTCTTGGCTTCGGAAGATTTTACACTTAGAATATTTCTAGTGCATGGTGTAAAACTTCCGAAGCATTTTTACTTCTGTTCTTCAGTGCATGCATGCAGAGAGACTTTAGATGTTTTGGCTGCATCAGACTTATAGGAATCCTTACACTTTCAACATTGTATGTCAAAAAGGAGTGTCGGATGGAACTCATTCCCTGTGGATATTGCATCTCTAATTGTAGCTATTGCCACTAACAGAAGGTTTAATATGGCAAAGTGGATCATGAATGGGTTTATTTAAAGGAATCGGGAATAAATACTTAATGTATCCTGGATTTTTGCAAAAGATTATAAATGAAGAATACCCTAATCTTCATGCATATGGAGTAAGTGGAGAAAGATTGGAGTTGGAGCACATGACTGAAACCGTATACAAAAGACTTGTTGTTGTGACTAGTGCTTAGAATGTTCAGATGTTTGATTATATGAGGGCAGTGGCAAGAGATTAAGTGAATATAAATGAAGATCACTTCATTTGATTGATGATGCACAAATTGATCCAAATGACTTGATTGAAGAAGTTCCCTAAGGACTGTCTAAGTCTGAATCTGAGGATAATGAGGATGATGAAGTAGATGAATCTGAATTTGAGAATGAAGAAAGTTCTTCTTCAAGTGATGATAGTGATGATGATGATAATGTTGGAGGAAATGAAGTTGAAGTTGATAAAGAAGGTGATAAGGAAATTGATAGTGAGGATACAGAGTTTGATACTCAGAATGAAGATGTTGATGATATTGAGGATGCAAATAAAGATGTTGATGAAGTTAATGAGCAACAAAGTATGGAGTTTCATTATCATAATGTTGATGTATCTGAGCACGTAGTACAAAGTATATCCCCTGTTGTATAATCACCACTTCCGAGAGCACAAGAGAATGTGATTGCTGAGGAGTCCTCCCTCGAGATCAGTAAAGCCATTGTTGGCTCAACAATTCATATGTCAGATGAAGGTGGAAGTTCAACACAAAATGTTATAGTCCATTCCAAGAACTGAACACTGAGCAGATCATAGAATCGTTGAAAGAAAATAATATTGATCAACTTAAGATGATTGAGAAGCTGAAAGATGAAAATGATCAATTGAAAGCAGAATTATTAAAGAAAGACTTGAAGATTGCAGAGTTTAAAGAAATTCAAGAGATAAATTTAAAGAATTTTGATGTGTTACTCAAAGATTATGACTTGCTGGATGATAAATACAAAAAATTGAAGGAAGAGTATGATAAGCTGAAAGAAGAGCATGAAATTATGAAAGAAAACTTAAAATCTCAATCTACTCAATCACAAGACCCAGATCCCGTACCATCAGAAAAATAAGTTTTTCTTGATATGTCACTCATTGGAAATGAATCCAGAGAATTGTCTCAAGTGTATGCCAGATCTAGGAGTCATGTCTCACAAGCAATCATTGTTGCACCTAAAGTTTAATCTATTAGAGTTGAGAAATTATCAGAGGCTGCCAAAGGAAAAAGAAAGATAGATGAATATGATTTTCAATCATTGGTTGAATCATCCTCCAACCCTCTATCAAAAATGTAGAAAACTGTCTCTGAAACTCTGAATGTTGATGATCCTTTAATTCAGGAAATTGATGAAGTAGATGTTCAGGAGCAAATTGGAGCATTGGATGATTTAGATGCAGAGTTCCCAGATGCTTGGTATGATGAGGTATTGGAAGAAGAAGATATTATTGAAGCTATTGATTCTCCAATTGAAGCTGCTAGTGAAGACATCCCGATTGACATTGAGGACAGATATAACTATCTGGTCCAGAAGAAGTACAATCGTGTATTCTTGGATGGTCTTACGGTCTCTCAAATCAACGAGGAGTATGAAAAATGTTTGATAGCAGAGAAAACAGCTCCAATTGATCCAAATGAAATATTTGTTGAACATGGAGAATGGGTTCCGATGCAAGAAAGTATCAACATTGAAGATCTTCCAGCATCAGAACTTCACCATCCAGATCCTGAGAATATGAGTATCTTTGAGCTTAGATTGTGGTTATAATCAAGAAATTATCCATGGAAAAGATTGAACAGGCTGCAATTTGCTTCTCTAAAGAATTATGGTTAGAAGTTTTCAAGAGACGGAGATGCAGAACAATAAGATGATTGTGTTAGACAGGGTGTAAATCCAGGATGATCAACTTGAATCAAATCATGAAGAATTAGATCAAACAATGATAATCACAATAAAACCCCTTTGATCTCTATTGATTGCTAATAATATTGTTTACAAGTAAATCCCTTAATCAATTGGTCATTTAACCATTAACCAACCCTAATGACAATTAACCTATTTATAGTTTAGACTAATATTCACTAATTGCACTTAACCCCTTAGACTTAGGCTAATTAATACAAAATTACATATTAAACATAAAAATGACTAAATCAAGATAAAATATATTTTGTTCACACAAAATATATTTATTACAATAAAACTCCTAGTCATCTAAATCTTCAACGTCTCGTCTCGGTTCCTCGTCTCAAACGTGTCGGGTTTGACTTTTGTTGACTTTGACCGTGACGTTGACTTTTGTTGACTTTCATTGTGTTTATAATATAGACTATCTTCTACAGCTCCAACAATACTCCCCCTTTTGGATTTGAATGAATTAAATTTGGAAATCAATTTCTTTTTAAGACCGGAAGGAAAAGAATTTGGTTTTGAACCTTTGGTCATTTTCATCTTTGTATCATATGAAACCGGCTTCACATGATAAAGTTTGGATGGAGGGTTTTTCATCCAACCATTCAAAGATGTTTGCTTTTTACCTTTTGAACCAGAGAAGCAACCCGTGTTACCTTTACCAACTTGAACATTCTTTGTGGACTGTGATCCGGAGAAGCAATTCGGTTTGCCTTTACCATCCGAAACAAGTCTTTGAGGACATTTCTTTACCACATGACCTTCTTTTCCACACTCAAAACAAGCCTTGAAAGGCTTTTGATTCTTTGTAGTCCAGTGTGATGCAGGTGCTGAGAAGGATTGCTTTGAGCTTGTAGCAGATTCTTGCTTGTTTTGGCATTTGCTATGCTGAACAGGGAATGAGATCTTCACTGATTGACTGGGTTGCTTTGCAATTGGACAAGAGATCTGTATTGGTCTTGATTCAGCTTTTGGAAGCTTTTGTGACTTGACAATGTTAGGAGACATCTTGATCTGTGAGGAACCAATACGCTCCTCTATGATTTATCTAGTCTCGTATACACAGATCTGCTTTCAAAGGATCTTGATTGACACCTCCTATTGTGTTGGCTTCGCTTATATGATTCTGATTGTCTAATGATTCAACAATTGTTCCTTCTTTGACAAACCTGACGGGAACAAACGAAGGAATGTTACCTGTTTTGAATTTGTTGAAGAAGGTTGGAGAAGTAACTGATATTGGTGTTGGAACATCAGAAATGGAATCGGCATTAATCTTCTTATCAAACCCTTGCCTGAGGAATCCCAAACCAATAGGAGAATCCTGCACATCTCTAACCTCTTTAAGATTAACGTTGCTTAAACCTGCATTTAAACTATTAGTTTCTGCAGCTTCAATCAAATCATTAGATGGATGAGGTTGAGGCATAGGAGAATAACAATGGGTGCTAGGATGAGGATATACATATGGATTATCACCACAACCCACTCCCGTTTTAATCCTAGATCCCCTCTGTTTACACAGTAGCTCTTCCTGTTTCATTCCGGATATGGTCCATCTATCAAGCTTTGTTTTAAGCTTGCTTGTTTCAAACTCACCCAATGTAACTCTTTCGTTTAAAAGATTAATTTTAACATTTATTTTAAGAAGAGTTTGTTTTAAATGATCATTTTCTTTTAAAGCTTCATTTATATTTTATGAAATACTTGGCTTCATTCTTTTTAAGTTCTGCGTTTATGGTGGTTAACTCCTTTTGGTTATCTAAAAGTAACCTATTAGCTTTATACACACCAAATAAACGAATTTTGCAAGCAGAAGAACACATATCCTGAACTGTCTCATAAGGAAGATCCAGGATGATTCTTTCAGTAGTAAGAGCCTTCTCGCAGTTGCAAACTCTGGTATTCCGCTTCCATTCCTCTTCCTTCTCTGCATCACAAACTTCAGCATTCAATTCAGCTCCAGCTTTACCCATTGATGTATGCTTAAGCTCCTCTTGTACCGCTTCAGTTTCAGGTTTCGGTAAACTGTCGGAATTGGTGCCAGAATCTGATCTCTCTTCTGGTTTCTCTTTGGAGTTTGAAGTGATCTTTGGAGTTAGATATGTTGCTTCATAGTACTCACGACGTTTGATATCCAACTCAATCTCTTTCAGTTTGTTGATCACCTCCATCAGTTTGTAATCCCGAAAACCTCTATCTCTTTTAATCGACTTGTCGTGTGAGCTCCATTCTGATGGAAGGGAATCAAGCAATCTTAGAACTTGTTCATGATTTCCCAACTGGGCATCAAATTTTTTCAGATTACTTGCCACCAACAGAAAACGATCAACAAAATCGGACATCTTTTCATTCTTTAAAGCTGCAAAATTATCAAACCGATATTGTGCAATTGTGAGATTATCAGATTCGAAGGATTTAATCAGTTCTGCAAAAGCCATTTTTATTTTAGTTCGTTTAAACAATTAAACGCTCCAAAAATATTTTTCCCAAAAATTTAGAATAATTCTCCCCCAGGAAAAATATTTTTTTTATAAATCGTTTAAAAATCGTTGAATATTTCTTTATCAGGATGTAATCAATTAATCCCAACTAGTCAATTTTTATTTGATTTTTTATTAACCCACACCTTAAACTTTTTTTTTAAAATTCAGCCCAATTATTAATATTTAGCTAGCCCAAATTAGTACCACTTAGTTAGCCCAATTTGTTTAATGAATTCAGCGCAAATTAATTGACCCACATTTAGCCCATTAAAACAAACCCAAATTAAAGTCTAACCCTAACCCTAAAATTTATTTCATGTCATTTCCTTCACATAAAACACACACTTAAGTGTGTTAGAGAGAGAGGCGGATGAGAGGTGAAAACCCGCTAGGGTTCCGACGAAATCCTCTTTTCGGTGAGCCGCCTTTCCGGCGACTGTCCACTCCGGCGAGATTTCCGGTAAAGAGTGGTGGCGAGTGGTGGCACGTGAGGCGCTTCCTCCGGGTGACTAGACGACCACCGGCAGTGGTGGCACGTGAGGCGCTTCGGCGAGCACCTAGTGACGAGTGGGGGTGTCTCCAGATAGATCTCGACCCCCTGTTCCCCGACGACGATGATGGTGGCTCCGGAATCAAGTAGCAGTAGCCGCAAGAAGATTGTGAAAATATGACATAGGTGACGAAGTTATGTGGTGGTTCAAGGTGCAACGGTGATGGTGGTTACTGAAAGCAGTCAAGGCTGATGGGGGTGATGGTGGCCGCTTGCGGTTGGTAAAAAATAATACACGACCCTCCTCTGAACGATGACATCTGGGGTTCAGGCCAACTTCCGGCCACCCATAAGTTCACGGTTTGTACGATCTATGAGATTCAGGTGAGGTTTTAAGTTGTGTAAATGTTTCTGCAGGTTTCATTTGATAATAGATGTTCTCTTGATGCACGTTTATCGACAAGATCTAGAGGGATGGGATTCCGGCGAGCTTCTCCGGCGACACGGCGGTTGCCGGCGGTGGTTTTCATAAGTGCTGATTTATTGGAAAGAAATGTGCAGATTTGTGGCCTAGAATTACAAGTGCTACCAATGCAATTGTTTAAGAGGTTGTTTGGAGATTGAAGACTCTTGTTTTGGTAGCTTTTGCTTTGTTTTGACTGCTTTTGGTGTTGTTAAGAATTTTTTTGTAGAAATCAATTCTAGTGCTTATTTGACTTTGCACCTTTTTATCTTGGTTTGGTTTGTATTGTTTTGTAATGTTGCTGCACAAAAGAAAAGGGTAAATGTATGTGTCAACTTTTATCTTTAGCTAAAAAAAAATTATTTTCACTTTTTGTTTTTTTTAATTTCGCAGCTTGTTATTATAATTTCGCTGACAAATCTTTAATTTGGCTGAAAATTTTGTAGTTTCGCCGGAGTTTGGAGTTTCGCCGGAAAAAGAACAATTTCGCCGGAATCTGGTAGTTTCGCCGGAATAGTTTCGCCGGAATTTCGCCGGAAACTTTGAACTTTCGTTCAGAAATGTGCTAAATTCGCTGGATGAAGATGTTGAAGCTCCAAGAACACCAAGAACACACACACTAGTGTGTGAGAGACAAACTTTCAGATCTGAAGATTTTCATTGATTTTTCTTGTAAAAATGATGATGTAGATTCAATATATGTTGTAGATAATGACAGATCTGATGTTGTTGTTGTTGAATTTGTAGAAATTTGAACTCAGATCTACTTTCTCTCTCTAGAACCCCAGTTTCTCTCTCTAGAACATCTTCAAAAAATCAGCTAACAATTTCTTCAATTCTTCAATGCATTTGATCCAATAAGGCTCTGATACCAAATTGTAAATTCAGGATGATCAAACTTGAATCAAATCATGAAAAATTAGATCAAACAATGATAATCACAATAAAACCCCTTTAATCTCTATTGATTGCTAATAATATTGTTTACAAGTAAATCCCTCAATCAATTGGTCATTCAACCATTAACCAACCCTAATGACAATTAACCTATTTATAATCTAGACTAATATTCACTAATTGCACTTAACCCCCTAGACTTAGGCTAATTAATACAAAATTACATATTAAGCATAAAAATAACTAAAATCAAGGTAAAATATATTTTGTTCACACAAAATATATTTATTACAATAAAACTCCTAGTCATCTAAATCTTCAACGTCTTGTCTCGGTTCCTCGTCTAAAACGTGTCGGGTTTGACTTTTGTTGACTTTGACCGTGACGTTGACTTTTGTTGACTTTCATTGTGTTGATAATATAGACTATCTTTTACAGCTCCAACACAGGGACAATCCACAGTATCTGGAGATTACCATACGGACTCGAATATTAAAGCCTCAAGAGATAAAGGCAATGGATTTGGTAAAAAAGGGTCATGAGAAAAGAAAAGAACTGACTGATATGTTCCCTGAGACTGAGAAGCAAGCTTATAAAGTCTCTGTTGAACAAAAACAATTATGGAACAAAGCAATATCTGCGGGTGACATAGTAAGAAATGTATTACAGAAAGGATATTCCATATTTGAGGTACTCAATGCAATGATTGTGCCTGATAATACAAAGGAGGTTAAGATAATTGCCTAGAAATACAATGAGATCTTTGATGCTTTTCTAATTAAACGTGTAATTGCAATTTGTGATGTTTATCATTTTTACACAAGTATCATCGTATTGTCGGTACAAGATCTAAAGGAGTTGAACAAATTGCCTTTGATTAATCCTTCCAAGGCAGCTCGAGGTGAAAACTTTGTCAAACTTCTAAATCTTGGAATTACCAGGATGGATACTTATCTCAAAACTCTATGTGATTAAGAAGGTAAAGAATTTTCAAGTTTTTGAAGAGAAAAAGGAAGGTGGTTGCTAGTTCAGAGGAAGATGAAAGGTTTCTTGATGCATATAGTGATCAGTACATTAAGGAAGTCACTAATCCAGGCTTAAAAGTGATCGATGGTACAAAAAACTCGAAGCTATATTGTGGTGGTTCTATCACGAAGATTCAATTCAGTTGAAGTTAGTTTGTAACTTGGATGATTAGGAACAAGATATCATATCTTTGTTTGGAGTTTTGAGCTGAAGCTTCTACATCCAAGTTATATCTTTTTCTTGTCTAACCAGAAGTTTGAGTGTGATATCAAAAGCATTATTGCATCATCCTCCCACTCAAAGGTCTGTTATTAAAACAAAAATGGATTGGGAACCAATGAAATTACTCCATCACATTCCTATATGTTTGTAAGACAATCAAAATGTGGTATTGATGAGCAAGAGATTCCAACTGCTGACCTACTACCCAATGAGCAGAAGAATGATGTATTAATAGAGACCATCACAAGGAAGGATAAGGAATAAAACCTCATCCACATATCTGATCAACCTTTGACCACTAAATCCAAAAGAAACAAAATCAAGGCAGCTAGAAAAATTGCCAAGAAAGTGGTTGAATCAAAGTTGAAGATAGACCAAAAGCAAAAGGGTGTATTCATCTCAGCCGGATTCCAAGTGGTTGAAAGTTCTAATCCAGGAAAGAAGTGTAGTACCTACACTTCTATCCAACTGAAGGATCAGAAATCAAAAGGGAAGGTTGTTGAAGAGGAGAAGAAGTGCAAGAAACAATAGTCCCCATGCCCCATGAAAAACAACATTAAGTGCATAATGTGTGGTCTGCATAACCACATGGCTAAAGATTGTTATTGCAATCCAATAAGAACACACTATGCAACCAATGTTAAGAAAGGAGTCAAGGAGGGTTTCACATATGGACCTTATCATACAGCTCAAGTGTTAAGAAAGGAAAGCTTGGTTCCTAAGCAAGTTGCTTGCGGAAGAAACTCATTCTTCCAAAAGGAAAATAGATTCGGAAGGCAAGCCAAGGCACAAACAAAGAAACAAAAGAAAACCTCCAAGAAGAAGACTGCTTCGGAAGAAAAGGTGGTGATAACTTCTTCCGAAAAGAGAGAAGCCTCGGAACCAAGTCATGCTGCTCAAGCTTCTATAAGCTCATATACTCCGATCAACTAAAGGATGGAATGGAAGATCAGAGAAGATGCTGCAACCCAAACCACTTCTTCACAAACCATAATTGAACCTCTATGCATACATTTCGGTTAAATTACCTTATCTACATTGGAAGAACCCAAGACCAACAAGGCTTAGGTTTCCAATTAACAACTAATCATTTCACCTTATGTGTAGGAACATCCATATGACAAAAATAACAATGTGTGGATTATAGATAGTGGATTCTCCAGACACATGACAGGGAACAAATCTCTTCTTCAACAATTTGAACATTTTCATGGAGGTCTTGTTCAATTTGGAGGTATAGCCGGAGGATACATTTCTGGCAGAGGTAGTGTATCCAATGGTAAGTTAAAGGTTGACAAAGTAAACTTCGTCAAACAACTTGAACACAATCTTTTAAGTGTTTCTCAGTTCTGTGATTAAAAGCACCAAATGCTTTTCACAGAACATGAGTGCATTATCCTCAAACCCGGGATGGGAATTCCTCGGGAATTGGTGCTTCTCAGATCTCCCAAGAGAGAGTATATGTACAAGCTGGATATTAACAATGCTTCCCCACTGGGTGAAGTGTCATGCTTTCTTTCCAAAGCTAATAGTGATGAGTCAACTCTATGGCAGAAAAGAATGTGTCATGTCATTATTGCAACCATGAACAATTTGGTTAAAAATAACTTGGTACATGGTATGCCTAAAAAGGAATTTTTTGGCAAAGATAACTGTGTTGCTTGTCTGAAAGGGAAGCAACACAAGGCATCTCATAAATCCAAAGAAGTTAACTCTATCACTACTCCATTACACTTATTGCACATGGATCTATTCGGTCCAACAAGTACAATGAGCATTGGAAGGAAATCATACTGCCTTTTGATTGTTGATAATTTTACAATGTTTACACGAGTATTCTTTTTAAGAACTAAAGATGAAACAACTAGAACTTTAAAATCTTTTATTCTTAATGTAGAAAATCAAATTGATCACAAGGTAAAAATCATAAGAAGTGATCAAGGGACTGAGTTTAAGAAAATCAAGTTCTTGACTCATTCTATAACTCAAAAGGGATTACAAGACAATTTAGTGCCCGTAGAACTCCTCAACAAAACGGTGTTGCTGAGAGGATAAATAGGACACTTATCGAGGCTGATAGAACTATGTTGGCTGATTCAAAGATGCCTCTAACTTTTTGGGTAGAGGCAATCAGCACTGCATGCTATGTGTACAATAGGGTTCTTATAGTTAAGCCTCATGGAAAAACCCCTTATGAGCTCTGGTCCATAAGGCCACCATTCATTGGCTTTCTTAGGTCCTTTGGCAGCAGGTGTACCATACTTAACACAAAGGAAAATTTGGCAAAATTTGCTGAAAAGTCGGATGATGCTATCTTTGTTGGATATTCCTCCAACTCTATTGCTTATAGAGTTTATAACATCAAAAATCAACAATTTGAGGAATCATCCAACATTATTGTAAATGAGCACACTCCTTGTGTTTAGGGGAATGGGCCTAACCATATTTTTAACTTAGAATTGTTTTTAATCTATTCTAAACCTTCTTGTGAGAATGTTTCAGCTGGAACAGGAACTCAAAGTGATTCTGATGATGATCAATTGTTTGAGTTATCCAGACCTACTCCAATTTCCTCAAGAATCAATGAAGATCAAGCTCCCACTAATGAAAGACCTGAAAGCATAAACATCTCAGGAACTAGTGGAGCTTCAACAAGTTGTCAAGAAAATGAGCCTCAAAACTCATCAAGTGATAACTCCAGCATACAACACCAAGCTGATGAAGGTTGCATTCTATAAGAACATGCAACTATTCATGCTGATTCACAGCTTAACAGTATTGATGTTGTCTCACATTCATTAAATCAGTCCTTATTAAATGAGCATGAGACATCAGCTAGAAATATTGTTTCAAATTTTGAGTAAAAGTTTTCCAACTTGGATTTGTCTATGCAATTTGATGTTATTCCAAGGCTTAGAATCCACAACACTCATCCAGATGAAAACATAATTGGGGATGTCTCATAGGGTGTGAACAGAAGAGGACAAACCAACAATGGGAATTTCTTCTTGTATGCATGCTTTCTTTCCCAAATGGAACCAAAGAAGGTGGAAGAGGCTCTCAAGAACAACAGTTAGGTTGAATCAATGCAAGAGGAATTGCTTCAATTCATGAGACAAAAGGTATGGAACCTATGTCCTCTACCACCTGGTCAAGTACCCACTGGCACAAAGTGGGTGTTTAGAAACAAAAGGGATGAAAAATGTTTGATTGTCAAGAACAAGGCAAGACTTGTAGTTCAAGGATATACACAGGAGGAAGGGATAGATTACACTGATATGTTTGCACCTGTTGCAAGACTTGAGGTTCTGACTAGGGGTGCAAATGAGCCGAGCCAAGCCCGAGCTCGTATGGGCTCAAGCTCGGCTCATGATGGCTAAGGAGAACTCGAGCTCAACTCGACAAATATGTTTTCAGGCTCGGCTCGTTTATTTATTTAAATATTATTTGTAATATTTTTATACCTATATTTGATATATATTTATAATTATATATTCTATATATTACATTATTCATATTATTTAATTGTTTTTTTATCATAACTTTATAAATAATAGATATTATTTATATAATATATTTAATAAATTATATATATATATATATATATATATATATATATATATATATATATATATATATATATATATATATATATATATATATAAGGCTCGTTTAGGCTCGTGAGCCGGCTCAAGCTCGATACGTGAAGCTCAGGCTCGGGCTCTGGCTCAATAACTAAATGAGCTTTTATTAAGCTCAAGCTCGGCTCAGGCTCGTGAAAGGTCGGCTCGGTTCAGGCTTTTTATCGATTCGATCTCGAGTCGCTCACGAGCGGCTCGGCCTATTTTCACCCTTAGCTGTGAGAATCTTCCTTGCTTATGTAGCATCCAAGAACTTTACATTCTACCAACTTGATTTCAAATGCGTATTTTTATATGGGCATATAGATAGAGTAGTCTATGTGTGCCAGCCTCCAGGATTTGAAGACCCATAGCATCCCAACTATATGTGCAAACTGGATGAAGCTCTATGTGGGCTACACCAGGCACCTAGGCTGTGGTATGAGACTCTATCTTAATTTCTCTTGAATCATGGCTACACCAGAGGCACAATAGACAAAACCTTATTTATAAAGAAGTCTAGGAAAGACATTTTACTTGTACAAGTCTATGTTGATGACATCATATTTGGTTCCTCAAATGACTAGATGTGCAAAGACTTCGAAAGCATTATGAAGAAAAAGTTTGAGATGAATTCCATGGGAAAGATGGTATTCTTCCTTGGAATTCAAGTGAAGCAGATGAAAGATGGGTTTTTTATAAATCAATCTAAGTATGTCACATCTTAAAAATATTTGATATGAAAGATTGTAAACCAGCCAAGACACTTATACCCAGAAATCACAATATTTGTCCTGACTCAGAGGGGGAGGATACTAATCAGCATCAGTACATGGCAATCATAGGATCTCTAATGTATCTCATAACAAGTAGACCCGATATCATGTTTGCAACTTATATTTGTGCAGTATATCAGGCTGCTCCAAAGGTGTCTCACCTAATTGCTGCCAAGAAACGTCCTTAGATACCTTAATAAAGGAGCTCCCAAGCTGGGTCTCTTGTTTCCTAGGAATCAAGACTTTCATCTCTATGGGTACACTGACAGTGATTATGGTAGCTACAACATCAACAAGAAATCCACATCCGGAGGATGTAAATTTCTTGGTGGAAGAATCATCTCATGGCAATGTAAGAAGCAATCATGTGTCTTAACATCAACTACTGAAACCAAATACATTGCTACTGCAGGTTGCTATGCTTAGTTGCTCTGGATTCAAAATCAGATGTTAGACTATGGCTTCAACTTCACTGAGACCCCTATCCACATTGACAACAAGAGTGCTATTTCTATTACAAAAAATCCAGTGAAAAAAAGCACACTGATAACAGGTATCATTTCATTCGAGATATTCATGAGAAAAGCTTGATCAAACTAGTCAAAGTTGACTTAAATGAGCAATATGCTGATTTGTTCACCAAAGCTTTTGATGAACAAAGATTTAAGTATTTAATCACAACTATTGGCATGATAAATATTGATTAGTTTATCTCTTTTGAAAACCTTTTAATATGTGTCTTGTTTATGTTGCTTTTATACAATCTAAGCCCTGTTACAAAAAGTCTCTTCAAACTTTTCTAAGTATGAGTTCTTTCGAAGAGAAATTTACCCTCAGAAGATATGTTTATCTATCTTCCGAAGGGAAATTCCTCTAAACAAGTATTTTCTTCGGAAGAGTTTTAAGCCTCGGAAGAACATTTGATCCTACATCAACCATACATCCGAAACTTTAAAATTTCTTCCCTCGAAAGACCTCTTTACTCTCGGAAGAAGATTTATCTTAGGACATAATTTTCCTTCGGAAGTAAATTTGGCCCTAGAAGATATTACTCTCGGAATACTTTTACTCTCGGAATAAAGACTCACTGTGTAACGAAATCTTTAGGCCACACTCTACAAAAAGGTAAGATTTTATTAGTGATGTTGGAATATTTTAAGTGGTTTAACCTAACCGCCCTTGTCAAATTAGAACCCAAACTGTCCTTTCACCTTATCCATCTGTCTTTTGACCCCATTTATAAGCTTTCGACTTCCCTTCTTTAATCTCTTTACCTGATTGAAAGCCTAAATTTCCATCATCTTTATTTTCACTTACTCTCAATTTTTTTTAATTCCACTAAACCTTTCAAACAATGGCTCTACATCCTCAACATAACCAAGTTACACTCCTTGATTCATCAAAGAATGCTGACTTTGCCCCCATCATCAAGTTTCTAACGCAATCCGTTTACTTCACCGCCCTCACTGTAAACCCCACTATATACTCCAACCACATGGCTGAATTTTAGGCAAATGGACAAGTGACACACTGAACAGAGTAAGGGTCATCTGTTCAAGAATTTACAGATAAGAATTGATCATCACCGAATAAACCATCAAGGAGCATCTGGAGCTTGATGATGAATGGGCTCCCACTGAATTTCCCAAATCTGATTTGGAAGATACCTACACACAAATGGGATATGGAGGTGATGTGAGCAGGTCAACGGCCTACAAATTCAACTTCTACCACAATTGGAAGTTCTTGATGCACATTGTTCTTCATTGTCTATCCAACAAATTAGGAGGGTGGGATCAAATCCCTTATGATCTAGGATGCCTTGTTCATGGGTTGGTTAGAGGCCTCAGATTCAACTACTCTATGTTTGTGTTTAATAACCTTAGAGGAAATCTCCACAGGGAACCATTTTATATGTATCTCAAGTTCATTCAACACATCATCAACTGTTAGCTGGACCAAGACAAACTTTGCTGTGAAGAAACTCTTCTTGTCCCTCACATGAGGTCGGGCTTCTTCAAAATTCTAAAGATGGTGTCCACCAACTTCACTGGGAGATTCACTGCACTTCTTATAGGTATGATCAAGCCAATGGCTCCTGGTGACATCCCTGTAAGCCCAACAGGTGATGAACCCCCACCAGCAACCACCACTTCAATGCCAACTATCTCTTCCCACCCCATTAAATTCACTTAACAAAGTTGCCCCAAACGAACCCTTGTTCAATCTACTCTGATTGAACAAGCCCTCTCTGTTCAAGCTAAAAAGGCTAGAGTGGAAAAATAGGCTCCCACTCAGCCTGAGATCCAACCATCCTCCACAATTGACCTCAATATCAGTGTTGAGTCTCCTTAGTCTCAACCGGATGAGCCTGAAACCCAAACCATTAGCCCTTAGGGTGAGTCTCAATACTCCCCTAAGCAACCACACAAGGACAGCCAAGTCACTAACTCAATGCCATTAGATATTGATCAAGGTCTAGGGTCATTATGTTTAACCTCTATATCCTTTATTGACCTGTTAAACCAATCTGATGAAGATCTCATATTCCATCAGGGCCATGATGTTGTTCTACCACACCAATCTCTAGATCAACTGAGCCCCAGGGAACCTCTGATTTTTAGCCACCATCAGCAAATCCAAACTGATATAAGTCACAAAGATATGGATGGGACTCATGTAGACTCAACTGCCACTACTAAGAGTGTCTCATTGGGCTCTCAGGACAATGGTAACATCTCTGAGACTAACTCTACGACAACCTTGCCCATTGATGCATCTAAAGGAGACATCATTTTGCAAGGGAAAACAAGGTGCCAAGAAACCATATCTGGTGATGATGATGAACATACTAGGTATGTTATCTCATCTCCCTATGATTTTTCAAAAGAAGATGAGGGAAGTTTGCAACTCACCATCAGAGACCTACTTTCTAAAGTCTCAAATCTTGAATCAAAGGTTAAGACTTTAGAAGATAAGTTTGCCACTCAGCAACCTGTTCAAGTCTCTTTGATTTCTTCCTCTAGCTCATCTACTTCTCAAGATGATGCTACTAAAAAAAGGCTGAATGTACAAAGTCAAACACATGCGGGAACCTCACTTGCCTATCTCTACTTTATCTTTACTTTACCCCCACACAACAACAATCTGCAACCATCTTCCCTCAGCCTGCCCCAATCACATTTCATGTGGACCCGAGGATGCTTATTGATCTCAACAAGTTCTTAACAAAGTTCTTAATAAGTTCCTCACTTGAACAACCCCCACCAGATGTTGCTATAGCTTATTTTGGTCCCGAAGAGCTTCAAAGATTGAATGCACCACCTACCACTGAGGAGGGAGTTGGTAAACCTAAGGCACATATTGAACCTAAGATTGATTTCGAAGAGGATATAAGGACTGATGGCCCAGCAACTGACTCAGTGCGAACAGGTAGTGCAATTCCACTCTCTTCCGAAGTAGAAATCCAAGCTGTGGAAAGGATTATTGGATTATAATCTCTGTTTGGTGATCTGCTTATCATGGAGGCCATACTTGATCTAGTCTCTCAGATTAATAGTGAAGACTTTCTCAAAACCCCTCTCCCTCAAACACCCTCAACACCAAAAGCTCAAACTCTCTCTCTCTCTCTCTCTCTCTCTCTCTCTCTCTCTCTTTCGCCAACCTGAACCCTCTAAGCCAAAATCTCCAAAAGCTTAATCTTACGAAGATCCCAAAGGAAAGAGAAGATGACTGCAAAAGAGCTTCTAGAGGAAGAAAGGTTGGAGAAACTAAAAAGGAAAGGTAACTCAACATTGTTAAGTTGTTGGCTGCAAGCAGCAGAGCAGCCGCAACGGCCCAAGAGGCTATCAACAACAAGAAAGAGTGGAAGTAATTGACAGACTTGTCAATTTGGGAGTGACCAATGAAGAAATGCTTCTACTCCTATTAGAAGAGCTGGTGTAGTTGGAGAAGGCAACCTTGCTGCAAAAAGAGGAGGAAGAGGCAGCTAGGTTAGCTGAGGAGGAGGAAAGAAAGAGAAAGAAAGAAGAAGTTGAGCAAAGCTTGAGAAGTGAAAGGATATCCTTCCTGTGCTCTAGGGGCTATTCTCAAGAGGAGTTGACTCCTCATTACAATGATACAATCTTGTGGATTTTTCACAAAGGGAAAGATTAAATCACAAAAGTGAGGAAAAAGACGGCAAGAGAGAAGTTGAGGGAAAAGAAGAAGAAAGAAGAGGAGACCCAACTTGTGCCTGCCAAGAAGGTGGGAGACAAAGCCTAGATGAAGGCATATCTCAGAGACCACGGCTTTTCTGGCAGGCAGGTAGGTCCCATGACTGAAAAGACCCTACAACGACATATCAGTGACATCAAGGCTGACATTTGTTCAGGAAGAAGGAAGGAGGTGTTTAAGTCTAAAAGTGTACAGAGGATGGAACCCAAATCTGCACCCAAACCACAACCTCAACTTGAACCCACACCTTTTCCCATCCCCATCAAAACAGAACCTATTGCTGAGCCATATACCCCTGAACCTCTATCATTAACCATACCCTCATCCTCACCCATTGTCTCATAACAACCATCACTACTACCTATCCTTAAACCTAAAACACTCCCTAAAACTCAACAACCCACTACCCAACCATTACCCAAACCATCCTCTAAACCATCAAAACCTCTAACCTTGGAAGAATTTAAGGAGATCAAGAGGAAGCTTATAAACTGCACCACTCTGAGCGAAATCTCTTGTGAGGAGGAGTCTATCAAACTATCATACATTGATGGCTCTTCTTGTTCTCTCACAACAAAGGCATTCCTGATCCGCCTAGGGGAACTTTGGACCAAGTTCTTCAACTCTTAGGTACAAACTCAGACTCCCCCAAGGAAGAAGAGAAAAAGCTAAGGAGAAGAGTGGTGACTCTGCTGGACACCAGGAAGGGAGATAAACTACCAAACCAATCTCTCATTCCTAGGTAGAAGATTGTCCAGTGGAGGTTTGATGAACCTTCTCACAACTTTGTTGTGGAATGGGATAATGGTGAAATTAATCGACGTAATACATCATCTCTGCTACACTCAAGCAAATTTGACATTATTCAGTTAGCAGAGAAACCATTCTCCAACCCCTCCAACTATCATATAGCTACTCATATCAGAAATCACTTGAGTGGTCTTCATCTTTACTAGCTCACCACAAAAGCAAAGATTAAAGAAGAGTTGAAGATGAGAGCTGAGGAAGAAAAAGAAGGGACGCCTACTAAAGGAAAGACTTTCCTACAAATGGTTAAAGGCCTAGCTTTGGAACTCATAGTTATATGGGTGTATGAATATAACTCAAATCAACTAAATCTTTACAGAGGGCCACAACAAAGGGTACATGTCATCTAAACCTCAGGAAAGAACAAAGAAACAGATAAATACCTTCTTGGTGCTGAAAGTTTTGAGAAGTAGAAAGCAGTGAATTGTTGGTAGCATCAGCCTAGGGGGAGTTTGTTGGGTAAGATAAGGCTGGTGCAACCATAACAATAGTTAGAAGAATTTTGGTGCAACTGAATAAAGACTTCCGAAGACAAAGCTACACTTCCAAAGCCATGTTGAAGAACTTTCGAAGCTCAATCAAGAAGAACTTCCGAAGAGGAACTCAGCCTTCCAAGACTAAGTAAATCCTCTTCCGAAGTTAAACACTTAGAACTAAAGTTCAAGACAAAGACTCCGAAGTATGAAGGCCTTAAAGACTTGCAGAGATCTAAGAAGAAGTTGATTCTTCTGAATTGTAAAAGGGTTCGGAAGAACTTATTCTTCCGAAGCCAGTTAGCCTTCGGAAGAACAAACTATAAACCCTAGACATAAGTATGGTCTGTCTGAAAACTGTCGCCACCTCTGATATATTGCATGGTGCTTTCCCACGGTCATGTAGTTGACCATACTTTATTACACTATTCACTTTTTATCAGTTAGTACAGTCACCACGTTTAGTTGGTGACAAAAGATAAGTCATAGACATGTCATGACTACCTAGTCTAGGATAGTATTTTTATTCTAGACAACTTACTTTTAACAACATAGTATTTGTTTTGTAGTAAGTTCTAGCTGACAATCTAAGTATAACCGGCTGTAGATAGTAGTATGTATAGTTTCTCATTATAACTCAATGGGTATCATTGTAAGAGTCTCGTAACTTCGAGTTGATAAGTAATATATACAAGTATCTTAAAAACAATTTCTTGTGTTCATTTAACTTAGTATAATATTATTAACTCATTCAAAGATTCTGCTTCATCACCCAAGTGTGTCTAAGTGAGTTTGAGAGATAGACCCTGTGTTGAAGTGACAAACACAAGTCCTGCACTATATAATTTATCTTTCATAATTTCCAACTTTAAGTAACAAAATTCCTAGAATTTCTCTTGTCTCACTCATCTTAGTCATCGATCTGAAAATAAAAATCCCAATTCAATAACACTTATAACTAGAACATTGGTCGAGGTCATGTTCTTCATCAGATGATGATGAAACGCATATAAGCTCTATAAAACTTATCATGCATGTAGATGCATATGTTCCTAGTTTATGAGCTTAAATGTAAAAGTCTTTCATGTCTTACACATATGTAATGAAATGGTTCAGTGAAATATAATATGTTATTGATGTTTATTCATATTTATTTATTTCACATTACTATTGTGTTGAAGTGTAATGTATATGTATGACTATATTATATAGGTTTGAGGTTTTTGTGCACAGTTGTTAGTCAATAATGATTGAGAAATGTGTTTAACCTAGTCGGATGAGTCTTCATGCGAAGGGACCATACTTATGGACCATACGCATGAATACATCATGCTTTTGGACCAGTCGCACGACTGAACCAGGAGACTGGATCAGTGGCACGATTGAGACATAAGATTGACTCACTCGCATGACTTAACCTTCAGTCATGCGTATGACTCAATCGCATGATTCAGTGGCACGACTGAACCATGCTAATGGTTAAATTGTACGATTGGAAACCCCTAACCTATAAATACCACTTAATTCGTGCAAAAACAAAATAATCGAAAACACAAGAACCCTAGCTGTCCAAAACGTCCCAAACAGCTTATCCAAGTTCATAGATCATTCTTGATCGATCTCTATTCGTTCATAACGTTTCATACATCGATTGGGTAATTGTTCTCACTGATTGGATCACCAATCAAATAGGACTCCGTACTATTTGATCCGGTATAAACGCAGAATCCGTTAGTGCTCCATACGTACACGATCCTAACAAGTGGTATCAGAGCCTTGGCTCTTGATTTTGCATTTGATTCATCAAGAATTGTGTCAAAACTCATGTTTTAACTCAAAAGAGTCATCTTTTTTAGTCCACAGGTGTTTTTCGTCGTTTCCAGGCATTAAATTTGAAGTTTTTCGTCATACGGCAGATTAGGGTTTCTGGGTAAATTGTAATTCGTGTCTAAGTGTCAAAAATTCGATTTTTCCAAACACAGCAGCCTTTAGTCGCATGAAGAGCTCATTCGTACGATTAAACCCATTTGCACACTCCATCCGCACGACTGAACCCTAGTCGCACCCTTCATTCGCACGACTGAACCACTTTAGTCATTTGAGTCCATTCGCCTTGTCCATACTCACGACTCAATCCAATCGCATGATTGAATTCATTCGCACTCTTCATTCGCACGAGTGATCCATACGCATTGTTCATTCGCACGATTAAAGTTGTCCTGTTCTCAAAGTACAAAGTTCAAAAAATGGATGATCAGTTTTCAGCGTTTACTGCCAGGAAGGACTCACACATCCAGAACCTTATGCTTATGGAGAATGAGGTTGGAAATCATAATAAACCACCGAAGCTTATAACATTGGATGACTATCCACAATGGAAACAGTGGTTCGAGATTTACCTAAATGGAGTGGATCCAAATCTCTGGACTTCTATAGAGACTGGTTACACGGTACTAGTAAGTGCAAATGGAGTAAAGTTGACGTTGGGTGGAATGAGTGAAGGTCAGAAGATTCTCCACAATGCTGAGAAGAAAGTTTATGCTCTGTTGACTCAGTCAATCCCGAAAGATATCTTTCACCAATTTTCTGAGAACAAGCAGGCCAAAAAGTTGTGGGATGCATTAGAGAAGATACGAAGGGAATGCAAAGTTAAAGGCACTGAAGGCTAAGGCTCTCAAGAAGGAGTTCGATAACTTCTCTTCTATACGAAACGAGAGCTTAGATGATGTTATCGATAGGTTCTACCATCTTATGAGTGAGCTACACACTCATGGTTTAACGACGTCTATGGAAAATAAAGTTTCAAGATTTGCAGATGGGTTGCCTGGGAAATGGGATTCATTTGTGTCCAACTGTAACACCCCGAAAAGTCAAAACGAGTCATTAAGGACAATGGGCTTAATTAATGGGTATTTAATAAAAGAAGGAAATGGGTTATGGGCCAAAATTGAGTTTATGGGCAAGAGCCTAAGTGATTAAGGCCCATAATCAGCCCTTAACCCACCCAAATCAGCTCCATCTCCACCATTACAACCCTAGCCACCAAAATTCGTAGAGAGAGAAAGTAGAGAGAGAAAGTGAAGAAAACCCAAGATTTGAAGCTTCTAAGGTGAAGAGGTTGAAGATCTGGGTGTTGGAGCATCAAGATCTAAGAAAGAAGCAACAAATCCAGGTAAGAATCGACCTCTAAACCCTTCTGTAGATCAAACCCGGATTCTAGGGTTTTGGGTTTTGAAAAGTTGCAAAGAATCGCATAAAGGTCACATTTTTACGTATGAAAACATGTATAAAGCTTAGATTTAGCCTCATGGATGATAAACTAAGGGATTGGACGTAAAAAGTTATGATTTTGGGTTAAAAATGGTCTGGTCCGTAATTTTTATGCGATCTGCGAAACTGCGTGTTCATCCAGCGAATTTGCATATTCAATCAGCGAAACTGTGGATCTTCCTGCGAAACTATAGTTTCGCAGGTAGTTTCGCAGACATGGTTTTCCAACGAAAGTTGGGCGAAACTGGCAGTGAAACTGGCAGCGAAGATGCTAGCGAAACTGCCAGCGAAGGTGCTAGCGAAACTAGCAGCGAAACTGCTGGTGAAACTAGCAGCGAAACTGCTGGTGAAACTAGCAGCGAAACTGTTGACGAATCTAGCTGCAAAATTGCTGATCTTGCAGCGAAATTAGCAGCGAATTTAGGCAGAAAGTAACCCCTTTAAGTGTTAGCTATTCTGCAGGCTGTGTAGAGTGATCCTAGCCTTGTAAGCTTAGCCAAGAAGTTATTCGTGATATCCAGGTGAGTTCTAGATCCCCTATTTATAAGTTTTCCATGTTTTGGGGCTATTATGCATACTAAATTTACGTTCTTAAATGACCAAGATTTTAAGGTGTTTTAACAGGAAGAACGATTTTTCTATAAGTAAACCTGCTATATAAATCCTTAATTATAAAAATTTTTCGCGCTGACCTGGCAGCCCGGCCCCAGCCAGGGGCGTTGCCCCTTGGACCCCACTAGGGGCTGCTGCCCCTAGGACCCCGCTGTCAGGGGCTGCCGCCCCCGAACCCCCGCTGTCTCGCGGCGGATCGATTATGTTTTACGATGATTTTACTTGGCATGATGTGTACTTAATAAGTTAAGTATTATATATATTAAAGTGGAAGATGATATTAATGAAAAGTGAAACTTAATGAATGTTACCCCCGGGCCCGTTTGATGATGGAAAGTCTTGCAAGCACTATGATAGACTTCACTTATGTGAGTCTAATGTATGATGATGGATCTGTATTCATGAGCGGGCTATGTGCCTTGCAGTGTGGATCAACTGTCGGGGGTTAGCTACCGTTTCATGTGTACCGACAGGGATTGGCATTTGTTGTCAATCAACATGGAGCTCTTGCTTTGTGCAATCTCATTTATGATGAAAGTGAAAGATAATGAAAGAATGAAAGATAATGAACATACTTATTATGATGCAAGTAATGTTATGTACTATGATGTATGCATGGTCATTATATGAAGGATAAAGTTTATATTTTCTTATATTATTTAAAACTAGAACTCACTCAGCGAAGCTGACTTTTATGCATAATAGTTGGCAGGTAAACGCTGATGCTGAGGATGGCACATGGAGCTACTTGGGGAGCTATGGATGGCATTCAAGTTTATGAAATCTTTATTGTAATTTAAGAACAAGTAATATGTTTTGTTTACAATCAAATGACAAATGTATGAGTACGATGTGTTTTCAAAGGTTTAAATGAATGTTTAATTATTTCCGCTGCAATGTTTTATTATTAAACTGATTTTATGCTATGGTTAACCAACTGTGAGGATTCCCGGGAACGGGGCCTTACAAGTTGGTATCAGAGCCAAAGTTTAAGAGAATTGGGTAAACTATTTTCAAAACCTAAACTTAAACTGAAAATGGGACCGAATGAAGGATGCCAATCCAAGTAGCTACGTGCCATCAGGTAAAAGTTTCAAGTAAACCAGAATTATGTGCGTGTGCTATTTGTTTTATGTGCTTGTAGATTTGAATACTGATATGTGTTAGGATAGTGATTGCTTGGGACAGGAGGGTAAGGTAAGTGGTTAATCACACTTGGCCACTGTAATTAAGGACTTACCATACTTATAATGATCTGAGCAATTATCTTGAATAACCACTTTGGTGTTTGAATCTTATAGGAATTAGTTATGGCCGGTAGAAAATCTGGAAAGGCAACCCGAGGCGGTGCTCGTGGTGGGCGTACTACTGAGCCACGTGTCACCCGGAGCAAAGCTAAGGCTCCCGAGCCTGTTCATGAGGAGTCAGACCTCCATAGTCACCCGGAGGGGGAGGGATCAGCCACCCTCAAACCCACTGTGAAGGAGGCTATCGCTGATGAGGTCTACAATGTCATGCAAAATGTCTTACCCTCAGTGGTGACCGAGGTGATCAAAGCAGTCAAGGATGGAGAGAGAGCTGAGAAGAAAGGGAAGGAAAGTGAGAAGAATTCAGGAAAGTCCACTGGGAGGACTGAGGAGTCTGAAGAGGAGCCATCAAACCCTAAGGTGGTAGTCCATGATGACGATAGTGATGAAGAGTCCGAGAGAGAGACTACTAGAGGGTGCAACTATGGGGCATTTCAAAGGTGCAAGCCCCCAACCTTTGACGGTAACGGCACTGCTACTGCCGCTCATCGTTGGGTCAGAGAGATGGAAGCGGTACTGGAAATTAGTGAGTGCCGCGAGGATCAAAAAGTTAAGTTTGCCACTCATTCCTTCGTTGACTCAGCGTTATGCTGGTGGGACAATATTGTCCAGGCTGAGGGGAAGCGATCGATAGCCAAGATGAAGTGGTCGGAGTTGAAGGAGTTAGTGCTGGAGGAGTATTGTCCCCATCGGGAATTAGACAAGATTGAAAAGGAGTTCTTGTATTTAAAGGCTGGGAACATGACTCATCAAGAGTATACCTCCAAGTTCAATGAACTTGCAAGACTTGTGCCAGACATGGTGACACCTGCATCCAGGAAGATCAAAAGATACATACAGGGTTTGCCTGTGGACATCAGGAGGCACATGATTGCAGCCAGACCGGGTACGTTTAGGTCTGTGGTGGATTTAGCTGGGAGGTTGTACGATGAGAGAGACCCAGTGCCTGTACAGAAGAAGGTGGAGAAATGGATGGGAACAAGAATGGAAATGGGAAGAGGTTCGGAGGTGATAACTTCCGGAGTGGAGAGAAGAGGATGAGGGTGGAGGATCAGTCTGGGAGACAGGGAAATACTGGTGAAGGAGGTGCTTGTAGGAAGTGTGGAAAAGGTCATTCAGGGGAGTGCAGAATGGGGACGGGAAAATGTTTCAAATGTGGAGGCGAGGGCCACTATGCTAGGGATTGCAAGGGGGGAAGTGTTACCATGTGGTGAGATGGGTCATGCGGGAAGAGACTGTAAGAAAGGAAAACCAGAAGGATCAACGGTTAAAGCTGGAGATAAGGGAAGGGGTGACGGTTCAAAGGCGAAGGCGAGGGCATTCAACATAACTCGCGAGGAGGCCAGGGCAGACCCAGAAGTAGTTTCAGGTATGTTTCTGGTAGACCATGAATATGCTTCTGTGCTCTTTGATTCTGGTGCTAGTAGGAGTTTTGTGTCTGCTGCCTTTTGTCGTTTGTTGCATGATAAAAGTAGAAGTTAGATGAGCCTTTCTATGTAGAAACAGCCATTGGTAAGTCCACTAAGGTAACTGAGGTGGTTGAGGATTGCCTGATTGAGTTAGAAGATTGTAAGTTCCCTGCTAGGTTGCATGTTATGGCCTTAGGAGGTTTCGATGTGGTGTTAGGCATGGATTGGTTAGCTACCTATGAAGCCAATATAGTATGTAGTAAGAAGATAATTCGTCTAACAACGCCCGATGGTAGTTCTGTTACGGTTCGTGGAGATAAGGTGTGCTGTGTACCGAAGGTCGTGTCGATGATCACAGCTGAAAAGTACTTGAGACGTGGGTGCAGCGCTTACTTGGCCTATGTAAAAGATGTGGATGCGCCAGAGCCACAATTATCAGACGTGCCAGTAGTGCGCGAGTTTCCTGACGTCTTTCCTGAAGACCTGACCGGTGTGCCGCCTGACCGCGAAATCGAATTCCAAATTGATTTGCTACCGGGAGCACAACCTGTCGCTAAAGCACCGTATCGATTAGCTCCTTCGGAGATGGTAGAACTGAGGACCAGTTGCAAGATTTATTGGATAAAGGCTTCATCCGACCGAGTATCTCTCCATGGGGTGCTCCGGTTTTATTCGTCAAGAAGAAAGATGGTAGCATGCGGATGTGCATTGACTATCGCGAGCTCAATAAGCTGACCGTAAAGAATCGGTATCCGTTACCAAGGATCGACGACCTGTTCGATCAACTTCAGGGTGCCAGCTGGTTTTCAAGGATAGACCTGCGGTCTGGTTATCACCAACTGAAGGTGAAAGAACAAGACATTCCTAAGACAGCGTTCCGTACGCGTTATGGACACTACGAATTTCTCGTCATGTCCTTTGGTTTGACCAACGCGCCAGCTGCTTTTATGGATCTTATGAATCGGATATGTCGGCCGATGTTGGATAAATCGGTGATAGTGTTCATTGATGACATCTTGATTTATTCAAAAAGTGAAGAGGAACATGCCGATCATATTCGAGAAGTATTGGAGACGCTTAGGAATGAGAAATTATATGCTAAGTTCTCTAAATGCGCATTTTGGCTACGAGAAGTTCAATTTCTGGGTCATGTGGTTAATCCTGAAGGGATCCAGGGTGGACCCTGCAAAGGTTGAAGCGGTGATGCAATGGGAACCTCCAAAGACGCCATCCGAAATTCGCAGTTTCTTAGGCTTGGCAGGCTACTATAGGAGGTTTATCCAGGATTTCTCCAAGATAGCTTCTCCTTTGACAAAGTTGACCCGAAAGGACGTGAAGTATGAATGGGGTACTGATCAGGAGAACGCCTTCCTAGAACTGAAGATGAGGTTAACTCAAGCCCCTGTCTTGACGTTACCTGAAGGGAACGAGGATCTGGTGGTCTACTCGGATGCCTCGTATGCAGGATTGGGTTGCGTGTTGATGCAACGAGGGAAGGTGATAGCCTATGCTTCTAGACAATTAAAGGTTCACGAGGCCAATTATCCCACCCATGATTTGGAGTTGGCCGCGGTGGTGTTTGCATTGAAGATTTGGAGGCACTACCTGTATGGGGTGAAGTGCACCATCTTCACTGATCATAAAAGTCTGAAGTATTTCTTTGAACAAAAGGAACTCAATATGAGGCAGAGGAGGTGGTTGGAACTGATCAAGGATTATGACTGTGAAATTCATTATCATCCAGGCAAAGCCAATGTGGTTGCTGACGCCCTTAGCCGAAAAGGACGACCCGAACCAATTCGGGTGAGGGCTTGCCAGATAATCATGACGCCTGATGTTATGAAACAAGTGAGGGAGTTCCAGGATGAGGCACTAAGAGGGATAGAGTCAACTCTGAAAGGATGAAAGGACAAGTTTCAGACTTGGGGGAAAACACCTTGGGTGTTAGAACCCGATCTGGAAGAATGTGGATCCCTCTCTATGGGGATCTAAGGGAGAAAATCATGGATGAGGCTCACAAAACTCGATATTCCATACACCCCGGTGCCACGAAAATGTATCAAGATCTGAAGAAAGATTACTGGTGGCCGGGAATGAAGCGAGACGTGGCTAAGTACGTGAGCAAGTGTCTGACTTGCTTGCAAGTGAAGGCAGAACACCAAAAGCCATATGGGAAGATCCAGCCTTTGGATATCCCTGAATGGAAATGGGAACACATCACAATGGACTTCATCACGAAGCTGCCTCGCACGGCGAGGGGAAGCGACGCAATCTGGGTGATTGTTGACCGTCTAACAAAGAGCGCCCATTTCCTACCAATTCGTGAGACGTATTCCTCTGAGAGGTTGGCAGAGCTATTTATCAAGGAGATCGTGGCTCGTCACGGTGTGCCAGTGTCTATCGTTTCGGATAGGGACACGCGGTTTACGTCCAAGTTCTGGAAGAGGTTTCATGACTCAATGGGGACTAGACTGCATATTAGTACGGCTTACCATCCCCAGACAGATGGTCAGTCGGAAAGGACGATCCAAACTTTAGAAGACATGCTACGAGCCTGTGTAATCGACTTTGGAGGAAGTTGGGAGGAGCACTTACCGTTGGCAGAATTCTCATATAATAACAGTTACCATGCCAGCATTGGTATGCCACCTTACGAGATGTTGTACGGTAGGAAGTGCAGAACGCCCGTGTGTTGGGGTGACATCGGGCAAAAGGAATTGGGGAGTCTTGAAGTGATTGAGGTCACGACTGAGAAGTTAGATAAGATTAAGGCATTCATGAAAGCTGCAAAGGACCGCCAGAAGTCTTATGCTGATAAGAGGCGTAGGCCGATAGAATTTGAGGTTGGTGACAAGGTTATGCTCAAGGTATCGCCCTGGAAAGGGATCATCAGGTTCCGAAAAAGGGGAAAGCTAAGCCCAAGATTCATAGGGCCATTCCGTATTATCGCAAGGGTAGGAGAAGTGGCCTACAAATTAGAACTACCTGATGAGTTGAGTGGAATTCACCCTACGTTCCACGTATCTCATCTCAGGAAATGTCTGGCAGATAATGATGCATTTGTACCATTAGAAGACATTGAAGTCGATGAACGGCTAAATTATGTAGAGCAGCCGGTGGCCATCCTTGATTGGAAAGAGAAGCACTTACGGAATAAAGTGGTTCCACTAGTACGGGTACAGTGGAGACACAGAAAAGGGTCAAATCTACATGGGAGACTGAGGAGGAGATGAGAAAATTTTACCCTCAATTGTTTGATGACTGACAGGTTTCGAGGACGAAACCTAAATAAGTGGGGGAGACTTGTAACACCCCGAAAAGTCAAAACGAGTCATTAAGGACAATGGGCTTAATTAATGGGTATTTAATAAAAGAAGGAAATGGGTTATGGGCCAAAATTGAGTTTATGGGCAAGAGCCTAAGTGATTAAGGCCCATAATCAGCCCTTAACCCACCCAAATCAGCTCCATCTCCACCATTACAACCCTAGCCACCAAAATTCGTAGAGAGAGAAAGTAGAGAGAGAAAGTGAAGAAAACCCAAGATTTGAAGCTTCTAAGGTGAAGAGGTTGAAGATCTGGGTGTTGGAGCATCAAGATCTAAGAAAGAAGCAACAAATCCAGGTAAGAATCGACCTCTAAACCCTTCTGTAGATCAAACCCGGATTCTAGGGTTTTGGGTTTTGAAAAGTTGCAAAGAATCGCATAAAGGTCACATTTTTACGTATGAAAACATGTATAAAGCTTAGATTTAGCCTCATGGATGATAAACTAAGGGATTGGACGTAAAAAGTTATGATTTTGGGTTAAAAATGGTCTGGTCCGTAATTTTTATGCGATCTGCGAAACTGCGTGTTCATCCAGCGAATTTGCATATTCAATCAGCGAAACTGTGGATCTTCCTGCGAAACTATAGTTTCGCAGGTAGTTTCGCAGACATGGTTTTCCAACGAAAGTTGGGCGAAACTGGCAGTGAAACTGGCAGCGAAGATGCTAGCGAAACTGCCAGCGAAGGTGCTAGCGAAACTAGCAGCGAAACTGCTGGTGAAACTAGCAGCGAAACTGCTGGTGAAACTAGCAGCGAAACTGTTGACGAATCTAGCTGCAAAATTGCTGATCTTGCAGCGAAATTAGCAGCGAATTTAGGCAGAAAGTAACCCCTTTAAGTGTTAGCTATTCTGCAGGCTGTGTAGAGTGATCCTAGCCTTGTAAGCTTAGCCAAGAAGTTATTCGTGATATCCAGGTGAGTTCTAGATCCCCTATTTATAAGTTTTCCATGTTTTGGGGCTATTATGCATACTAAATTTACGTTCTTAAATGACCAAGATTTTAAGGTGTTTTAACAGGAAGAACGATTTTTCTATAAGTAAACCTGCTATATAAATCCTTAATTATAAAAATTTTTCGCGCTGACCTGGCAGCCCGGCCCCAGCCAGGGGCGTTGCCCCTTGGACCCCACTAGGGGCTGCTGCCCCTAGGACCCCGCTGTCAGGGGCTGCCGCCCCCGAACCCCCGCTGTCTCGCGGCGGATCGATTATGTTTTACGATGATTTTACTTGGCATGATGTGTACTTAATAAGTTAAGTATTATATATATTAAAGTGGAAGATGATATTAATGAAAAGTGAAACTTAATGAATGTTACCCCCGGGCCCGTTTGATGATGGAAAGTCTTGCAAGCACTATGATAGACTTCACTTATGTGAGTCTAATGTATGATGATGGATCTGTATTCATGAGCGGGCTATGTGCCTTGCAGTGTGGATCAACTGTCGGGGGTTAGCTACCGTTTCATGTGTACCGACAGGGATTGGCATTTGTTGTCAATCAACATGGAGCTCTTGCTTTGTGCAATCTCATTTATGATGAAAGTGAAAGATAATGAAAGAATGAAAGATAATGAACATACTTATTATGATGCAAGTAATGTTATGTACTATGATGTATGCATGGTCATTATATGAAGGATAAAGTTTATATTTTCTTATATTATTTAAAACTAGAACTCACTCAGCGAAGCTGACTTTTATGCATAATAGTTGGCAGGTAAACGCTGATGCTGAGGATGGCACATGGAGCTACTTGGGGAGCTATGGATGGCATTCAAGTTTATGAAAATCTTTATTGTAATTTAAGAACAAGTAATATGTTTTGTTTACAATCAAATGACAAATGTATGAGTACGATGTGTTTTCAAAGGTTTAAATGAATGTTTAATTATTTCCGCTGCAATGTTTTATTATTAAACTGATTTTATGCTATGGTTAACCAACTGTGAGGATTCCCGGGAACGGGGCCTTACACCAACTTAAGACAAAACGATATACTTACTACGTTGGACATAAATGACTTCATCTTGAAGTTAAGGGAGGAGGAACTGAGGATGAAGTACAAGTCAAAGAAAGGATCTTACGTTCAGAATCCTTCACTATATAATTCAGTTCCCACTCCAACTGGTTCAGGAGCACCACTTCAAACAGCGTTCGTGTCCAGTTCCACGGCTTCTTCCCAAACCACTGCTTCAGGACCAGAAACGTCAGGGTCATCAGGGACCCACTACAACGAAGTTGAAGACCGAGAATCTCGGTAATGTCACAGTGGAAGTTGCAAAGGAGCATATGGATCTTCTAGCAGCAGTGGTCCAATCGTATGATGGTTTAGTTGCTGGGAAGATCGAAAATTGTCATCTTGAAGATGAAGACTACGAGCAGGTTGACGAGAACGAGCTGGAAAGAATGGATATCATATGGCTCTAGCAAGTGCAGTTAGACGAGCTAAAAAGTTTGTCAAGAAGACGAGGCAGAATCTTGTAGCCACGAAAGATACGACTTTTGGTTTCGACAAAACCAAGGTCACCTGCTTCAACTGTGGTGAAAAGGGGCATTTTAAACGTGAATGTGTGAAGCCCAAGAAGACGGGAAATGGTAACCCATTTCCTACTTTCAACCGTCAAGACAAAGACATGGTTGGAACTAGTTCTTCAAGTAAAGAGAGGAAGGCACTAACTGCTCAAGGTGATGAAGGACAAAACTGGTCTTTCCGTTTTGTCTCTCCTGGAGAATCAAACATTGCTTGTGTTGAAGCATTGGATGATGGTTCTGCCAGTGAAGGTGATATTGCAGCTGAGCAAGCTATGTCAGATTTAGAAGAAGTTGTTAACGTGGTAAATCACGTGATTGAGGAAGAGCTCGAAGCAACAAGTTCAGAAACTCCAACCACAGAAGAGTCAACCTCTACATTGATGGCTGATTCAATTGACTCCTCACAGGTAAGTTCCTTAGATCAATTATTTAATAAACATGCGTGTTCTGAATGTGAAAAGTTTAGGGAAAGCATTGATCTAAATTTGCTAGGTTATTAGAACACAATGATAACTTAGTAAATGACTTACAACTCTGCACTGAAGCTAATCGTATATTAAAACAAAATGAGTGCAGTTTTAAAGAAAAGATAGAACTTTTGGGTAAACAACTAAGGGAAACCGAGGTTGTTGCCTTAAATCAATCTAATGATATAAAGTTTTATTTAAATTCATTAGAGGAAACCAAAAAAGAGAAAGCAGTTTTGGAAGTCGTGGTTAATTCATTAAAACAAAAACTGCATAGTTGGGCTAGTTCTTCTCACATAGTACAGAACTTAGTGAAAGAACGAAACAATGGGGAAGGTTTGGGATACAAAGTTGTGCCACCACCACATGAGATCCTTTTGAATACAAAATGTAGACCTATTAATAACAACCCATTTAAGGATCATGTGATGTCTACTCCTCTATTTAGTGATCCTGATTCCACAAGTAAAACTGTGAAATCTGACACTAAACAGAAGGAGGCTACTTTGAAAGCAAAAGGCAAAATGCCAGTTGAGAATTTGGATGATGCATTCAAAAGGGTTAATGTAAGGTCAGTTTCACCAACATTCATTTCAGAACACAAACTGACTAAACCAGTTAACCACAAACATATTAATCAACAAAGTCCAACCAAAGTGCAAGTTAAAGATGTTCAAAATGTTAAAATAATTAAGTTTGTTAATAAGGATGAAACATCTAAAAGAGTAGTGACAAAACCAAACCTGAAATACCTCACACCTTCACTAAAATTAACATCACACAAAAGTGTTCCTCAATCTGTAGAAGGGAGATCTTGCTACAATTGTGGAAAACGAGGACATATTTCTCCTAATTGTCCTTATAATCAGACGCCCAAAAAGAAAATTAAACTTTTTGATGCAAAACCAAGTTCTTCTAAAACAAGATCTAACACTCCACCTAAGAGTCTTAGTGAACCTAAAGTTCAAACCATAAGTCAGGTGTCTGTTTACCACAAATAGGCCTTACACAAGACTGGCTTATGGAAAGAAAAATCAAGTATAGTTAAGGCTTGGGTCCCAAACCTGAACTAATCATTTCCTTTGTATGTGCAGGGTGTCCGGTACAGTGCTATCACAAATACCTGGATTATTGATAGTGGGGCGTCCAGGCACATGACAGGAAATTTGTCTCTCCTTTTTAATGTCAGAAAAATTAAAAGGGGACATGTTTCATTTGCTGGGAACATAGGAGGATACATCACAGCACAAGGCGAAGTGGGAAACGAGAGAGTGAAGTTTGATAAGGTCAACTCCATTCAACAACTACAGAACAACTTGCTTTCAGTCTCCCAGATCTGTGATAAGGGATTTAAGGTTGTATTTGACAACAAGAAGTGCTACATGTTGATGAAGGACTATGTGATTGAGGAAGATAAAGTTCTTATGTCACCTTCAAGATATAACGACTTGTATGTCTTGGATCTATTAAAAGCCTCCACAACTGATCACACAGTTCAATGCTTCTTGTTAAAGGAAACTAAGAGGGATTCAATCTCCTGGCATAGGAGAATAGGACACATTAATCCAAGGAAGATGAATCAGTTAGTTCAAAATGATTTAGTGAATGGAGTAACTGTCAAAAACTTCCAACTCCCGGATTTTTGTGTAGCATGTAAGAAAGGAAAACAGACCAAGATGTCTTACAAAGCAAAGAAAGTTCATTCAATAGATCTTCCTCTTGAGCTTCTACACATGGATCTGTTTGGCCCTGTCAGTACAAAAAGCATTGCTGGAGATCTGTATTGCTTTGTAGTAACGGATGATTACTCAAGATTCTCTTGGGTGATGTTTCTAAAAGCCAAATCAGAAACTTTTGAATCATTCAAACATCTAGTTACTACTTTGGAATCACTCTACAAGCTGAAAGTAAGGCAAATTCGATCAGACAACGAAACAGAGTTCAAGAATCAGTGGATGGAGGCATTCTGTAGAGAGAAAGGAATTGTACATCAATTTACATCTGCCTACACTCCACAGATGAATGGCGTTGCTGAAAGGAAAAATCGGATCCTGATAGGGACTGCCAGGATAATGCTAGCTGACTCGAAATCTCCTATTCAATTCTGGAATGAGGCAGTGGCCAATGCGTGTTACACGCTCAATCGAGTCTTAGTGGTCAAACAACATGGGAAAACATGTTATGAACTGCTCCTGCGACGTAAACCCAACTTGGAGTATCTAGAACCGTTTGGCGCACCGTGCATGTTGCTGGAGAAAACTCAGACTGGGAAGTTTAGTGAGAAGGCAGAAGAAGGTATTTTTCTCGGATACAGCATACCAGACAAGAGAGTTTATAACAACTCAACAGGTCAGGTAGAAGTGTGGTGCAATGTTGATGTTCAAAGATACACCACCCCCTTGCTGGTAAAGGACCCTCCTTCTTCTTCGACTATGAGGGATTCTTCAAATCCTTCAATCTACCACCTTCGTACACTGATGATGAGCTTTCTGCAAGGATGATGTACGATGGTCTGAACACTCCTCTACCAGACTTGACATCAACGGCTCCATTAGATGATACTTCTAGCCCTTCAGGGGGAGAGCTTGAAGTAAGTGATTCTTCTTCTGAAGATGAAGCAGTTGAGACTGATAATGTGAATCAGGAGAAACAGGTTCCCACTAATAAAAGTACACAAGCATCACATCCTGCTGTCTTTGACACTCGGAACCTCATACTCCAATAGTCACAGATCCTGAACCTGAGTTTAACAATCTGGATAATGAGGTGGCTATTCCTACAACTCCTGGATCTCGGATAAATGTTTATCATCCCTTGGATGATGTCATTGGGGATGTTCGATCGGGAGTACAGACTAGAAATCAGCTATACTCAGCTGATTATGCCTCAGTCATGGAAAAAGGATATCTTCGCGATGGTGCATATCACTGTTTTGTGTCTCAATTTGAGCCAAAATAGGTGAGCAAAGCCCTAAACGATGAGGCATGGATCAGCGCAATGCAAGAAGAACTCCTACAGTTCAAGAAGTTAGGAGTATGGACCCTTGTGGACAGACCAAAAGGTGCTAAGGTGATTGGCACGAAATGGGTCTTGAAGTGCAAGAAAGATGATCAAGGGGTCATAATTCGGAATAAGGCTCGGCTTGTAGTTCAAGGATTCAGACAAGTCGAAGGCATTGACTACAATGAAGTGTTTGCACCTGTGACTCGAATGGAAGCAATCTGTATCGTTCTAGCCTATGCATCCTACATGAAGATCAAAGTTTATCAATTAGATGT
The DNA here is from genome assembly GCA_025215565.1 of Flaveria ramosissima. Classification (NCBI taxonomy): domain Eukaryota; kingdom Viridiplantae; phylum Streptophyta; class Magnoliopsida; order Asterales; family Asteraceae; genus Flaveria; species Flaveria ramosissima. Next base: position 56,452,027 of record CM046039.1, read on the forward strand.
GAAAAGTGCCTTCCTTCATGGTGAAATCCGTGAGACCGTCTACGTCAGTCAACCCGCAGGATTCGAGGAACCTTATCATCGGGACAGAGTTTACAAGCTGGACAAGGCTCTCTACAGGCTCCATCAAGCCCCTAGAGCCTGGTATGAGAAACTCTCAACTCATCTAGTGAAACATGGTTTTCGCAGAGGAGTGATTGACTGTACATTGTTCATCAAAGAAAAAGATGGCGACTTACTGCTGGTACAGATATATGTTGATGACATAATCTTCAGTTCCAAGAATGAAGAATTATGTAAAGAATTTGAATCTGTAATGAAAGCAGAGTTCAAGATGAGTGCTATGGGGGAGATGAAGTTCTTTCTTGGATTATAGGTGGATCAGACACCCAAAGGAATTTTCCTACATCAGACAAAATATGTAGGTGATATCCTCAGTCGCTTCGACATGGAGAATGCTTCAATTTCTGGAACTCCACTTGCCACTAACCATGATGTGGCACCCGAAGAAAATGGTCACTGGTTGATGCTACTATATACAGAGGAATGATTGGATCTCTCATGTATCTCACAGCCTCACGTCTAGATATCATGTACGCGACGTGTCTTTGCTCCAGATATCAGGCGAAACCAAAAGTAAACCATCTCATAGGAGTAAAAAGGATTTTTTGTTATCTGAAGGGTACTCCAACACTCGGGTTGTGGTATCCTCATGATGATGACTTTGAGCTTACAGCGTATAGTGACTCGAATTATGGTGGTTGCAAGATGAATTACAAGTCAACATCTGCGGGATGTCAGTTCTTTCGTAGACGGTTAGTCACCTGGCAGTGTAAAAAGCAGACATCAGTTGCACTGTCAACTTGTGAAGCTGAATATGTTGCTGCTGCAAGCTGCTATTATCAAATCATTTGGATTCAACAGTAAATGCGTGACTACGGTTTGTAATTTTCTAACACCCCTATTTTTGTTGATAATTCTACTGCTATTGTTGTCACCAAAAATCTAGTCCAACATCCTAAAACTAAACACATCGGTATTAAATATCACTTTATACATGACTGTCTTGAAAAGCAATTAATTGATGTTGTTAAAATTAATACGGATCTTCAACGCGGCGACCTCTACACAAAGGCATTTGATAAACCAAGGTTTTTATATCTTTTAGAGGTTAATGATGTGAAAAAGAAAAGTGAAGTGATTCTAGAAAACGAAGGTGCGTAGTCCAACAAGTTTGTTTGTTTCTTTTTATTTTCTTTTATTTATTTTATTTTCCTGTCTATTAAAATCCAAAAACACAAAAAGATTTTAGGTTTTAGAATTTTAGGGGGAGAATAGGTTAGTTTATTATTTAATTACTTAAAAAATAAAAATAAAAATAAATAAATAAAACAAAACGTGGGAGGAGAGCAGCTTAGCTAAAAGAAATGAAATCAAATCTGTGAATCTGATTCAACGCTTATGGAAAATGATAGTACACAGGGAACAAATTGTTTGGGACCTCAAAAGCACCTAAATGATTAAGATGAAAAATTCAAAGTATAAATATGAAAAGTCTAAGCAAAACTAAAAGAAAAATAATAGTAAAACTAGTCTGCTATTGAGGTAACATAGAGAAAGTAGACCTAGAGGTTGCTAGTCCATTGTATGATGTGTCGGTAGATTCAACACAATAGATGAGTAGACCTCATTTGTGACTTAAATTCAAACTAAATTGTTCAACCTGCTATGGGTTCACATCTTATCCCTGGTTAACACAATCAATGCATTTCCAATAAGGGGTGACGAGCAAATAAAACGCCATAAATGTGTGCGGATGACCATAAAAATTGAGCAAAGCACACGAAAAAAATGTTAAGCGCAATCAAGCTAATGAATAATGTTGTTGGTGCGTTGCGTGCAAAAAGAAAAGAAAAAATGCTCTCACAAGAAGATAGGTTGTGTGCCTCTCTGTTGTGCGATGGCACTGACCTGAGGATAAGCATAACCTAAATATTCTAGAATTCATTGTTGTTTGCGCCTCTCTGCTGTGCGATGGCACTGACTTGAGGCTTGGCATCTCTTTGAAAGCTCTTAGAATAGTCTCTTCTTGTCAAATACCCGTAGACCGCTCAAAAATCTATTGAGGAATGTTGATTACCATATAACTGTGGGATCCACAAATGCTTGTTGAAATAATATCACCTAACTCATCACCACTGTGTGTCAAAAATCTGTGTATGGATTTAAGAGGACAAATATACTGACAATCATCGTGGCTGCAATTCTTGACAGTCAAAATCATTGTGTGCATCTTATAGCTCTAGTATGATTTCCAAAAAATTGCTATTGACTCTCGGGCAAAACAAGAATCTAGCATCAAAATGTTTTATTAAAATGTCCCAAATGATTCTGATATACCTGTATGATTCTATAATGAATCGTTCTGGAAATGATCAAATTAACTTGAAGCTATGATGTTCGGGAAGAAAAATTTGCTAGACGGATTTCTAAAAGATTTCAATCCATCTCTTATCAAAAACCCAAAAATATGTCTTGTTCTGTCTTTGATTTCAAGTTCTTTTTCTATTTTTCTTTTTTTGTTAGGTAATTGTCGGACTATACAAATAGATGAATTCTGTGGATCACTCACTACAAGGGGTCACGTCTGAGGTGACCAATCAGCTTTAAATTAAAAGGATCACGTCTGAGGTGATCAAAGGTTTTCAAATTAAAAGGATCACGTCTGAGGTGATCAAATGGTTTAAATTAAAAGGATCACGTCTGAGGTGACCATATGTGTGTCAAACTAAAAGATCATGTCTGAGATCATCACTGTGCATAATGTTATATCAAAAAGGTTAAACTTTAAGTGTGTGAAAGTGTCTGAGGTCAAACTCATAAGTATGAGCCAATCGCACGATTGGATCATAAGTATGAGCCAATCGCATGATTGGACCATAAGTATGAGCCAATCGCACGATTCGACCATAAGTATGGAGCAATCATACAATTGGACCATGAGTATGGAACATTCATACGAATGGATCACCAGAATGAACCATTCGTACGATTGGATGAAGAAGTATGAGCAGTCGCATGACTGAACCCCAGTCGCACGACTGAAGCATGAGTATGGGCTCAGTCGCACGACTGAAACATGCGTATGCGTCCAGTCGTATGACTGAACATATGATAGTATAAAAGAGGGGTGAGTCGGTCGCATTTCTCACCACCCCTCAAACCGTTCAAAAACCTGCTCATACAGAGACACTCTACCCAAATTTCGTTCTAGCTTGATTTCTTGCTGATTGCGTTGCTAACCGATCTGTTGTTCATCTACAGGTATTGTAGGACTAAAGTCGATCAAAATGACCGGTGAAATCAAACCCTAAATGACCTAATTGGTTAAAATCAAGAAATCAGTAAAACCCTAAAAATAGACCACTTAAATGGACATTAAAGTTGACTTAAAGGATATTAAGTGCTATTTAGAGTCTCTGCGAACCTAATGAGTCTAAACACGACGTCTAACATCAAGTTTTGACCAAGATTCAAGGTCGGAGTGTCGCACAGAGACTTCTGCGAATGGACACTCCGAATGAACCTCAGTCGCATGATTGAGCCAGACTCTCGACTCAATCGCACGTATGAATCATGCGAATGGGTTCAATCACATAACTGACTCAGTCGTAGGCTCAATCGCACGACTAAACTTAGTCGCAGGCTCAATCGCACGACTGAACTCAGTCGCAGGCTCAATCGCATGACTGAACTCAGTCGTATGGTTCAGTCGCATGACTGAGCCAGTCTGATCAAAATAGTTTAAGCTTCTATTGTCTTCTGTTATGCACATCACTAATGTATATGTTTATTGTGTTACAGAAACATGGGTGATAGATGGACCATGACCCCAAAGCACAACATATGTGCTCACTTGGATGCCACCTCTCAGGTGCTTCCGAGTTTGCTGGGATTATTGCATTTCTTAGGAGATCGAGGATCTTCAAAGCTATCTCGACACCATGCACACCTTACAGATCCATACAGCAGGCATTCTCAGAAAACGCCAGGGTTGACCGGTCCGTTGAGCCACACCGTACACAAAGCTCCATTTTTTGTCAAGAGATTGAGATTACTAAGGCTGATCTGAGGCGGGTATTAGATCTGGGGTGAGGACGGAGCCTACTCAACTAAGCTACATCCCCTGACTGTCCGGGGATGCTTCATGAGGATCAAGTACGCTGGTGACTTAAATGCCGGCGTACTGAACAAGAGCAACATGTGCCCTCAGTTCAAGTATCTAGCACATGTGATCCTGAAGTGTATAGCCTCCAGGCATGGAAGATTTGACGAGCTCTCCGACCAATCCAGAATGCATATGTTGCACTGGTACTAAACCACCAGTTCAGATTCTCTCGCATGATCTTCTCCTATCTGATCGAGAACCTTGAGGCTAAAGGCAAGGAAGGCTTTTGTATGTATCCACGCTTCTTACATATGATCATAGATGAGAAGCTTCCTATGTTGCCAAAGGATAGAGGTGATGCAGTGGTGCTTGTGGTGATGGATGATACCACCTTAGGCAGGATGAAAGTTCACAGGGGGAAGCAGGTGAAGCCCCCTGTCAGGAGACTGTTTAGGCACTTAGCAAGGGATGATAACATGGCGCCTACTCGCAAGAAATGGCGTCACGATGACAATGATTCAGATACTAAGCCTCTCATGACTGCCACATCCGATGACGATGACGATAATGATGACCAAGATGGCGGTCAAGGTGGGGGAGATACAGGTCCCACTACTTCACGGGCAACTGATACTTCTGCTATATCTTCACCACCTCCACCTACTACTTCTTTGGGTACAGGTGGATCTGAGCAGGCTGCTATTCATCCTGATTTTCTGATAGATGAAGAAGAGGAGACAGATGATGAGCCTCTAGTACGGACGGTTGGGATCCGGGTCGTATCCACTGAGAGAGGGATCAAGGCGGTTGTTGGACGCTAGGCTGAGTCTAGAGGTGATGCTACTGATGTCACTGATCCTACATACACCCCTGACCAGTCCAGCAGCATAGGGGGAGCGCCTACTGCAAAGGGCTCCAAGTTGAAGAGAATGGCCAGCCTCACGGCAAAAAGAGAAAGAGGCTGAGGTTCACAGTGACTACATCTTCTGCACTAGCCACCACCACTGTCACAACCACCACCACTACCACTACTCCAGCCACTACCACTACTCCAGTCACCACTTCTCCCACAGCCACTATCACTCCATCCACTACCACTACCACAGCCACTCCACCACATTCCACTCCCATTCCACCTCCCATATTCACCACATCCACCATTACCACCACCCATCAAGCCGGGACATCCACCCAAGCCCCAATGACCCATGATTCCACTCTACCCAATGTTGGGTTAGAGGAACAGCTAGCAAACCTTAACAGGTTGGTGCTAAAGCTGTTAGCTACAGATCACATGCGGTCAAATCAGATTAACCAGCTGATATCAATCAACAACGCCCAAGGAAAACAGCTTACGGAGTTGACTGAGAGGAGTGATCAGTATGAGAGGGCTTTAGGCCGAGCTCACCAGACACTTACAAGTCAAAATGAGCTGGTGTTGGCTTTGGTGAAGAGAATTGAGGAGCTTGAGAAGAAAAATAAGAAGATACTACTTAAGCTGAAAGGGTCAAAGAGTGAGCCTCTTAAGATCAAGGATGGTGATGGTGATGATGATGATAGTGATGATGATGATGATGATGATGATGATGATGATGATGATGATGGTGATGATAGTGATGATGGTGATGATGATGATGGTGATGATGATGATGAGGAGGAGGAGGAGGATGTTGGAGAAGATGGGCCTAGCATGAAAGATAAAGAGGACGAGGATGACCAAGAAGGTGATGCTGCTGCATCAGCCTCTCCTCGAGCTCAAGAGAGGCAGACCAAACGTAGTCAAGATCAAGGAGTCTCATCCTCTGCTCCTCTTGATGAAGAACAAAAGGATCAAGATAAAAGTAATGATTAGATATTTTGTATTTAAAACTTTTGTACTTAAAGTATATATTAATTTAATGTAATTATTAATCATTTATGTTTGTTTATGTCTTAATGTTTCATATAATGACTTATGTGTGATACGCTTAATGTCTAATCAAACAGATGAAGCTCAACAAACAGATGAATTTGATGTTCAACCCCTTCAGCAGGTCAAGACTCAATTAACCATGATTCTTGACTTGCAAGGGATAGTTAGAAGGTCTATGAGCTACACTCCAGATGAGGGAGAGATCATACACGACCTAACGGATGAACAGCTGGCTGAAATATTCAGGCTGAATCCAGATGAGTTGGTCAAAGATGCTCCTACAGTTGATGTGGCAAGTGACGATGAGCTTAACAATGTTGACGAAATCGAGATAGAGGACGTCACTGCTGATCACTATCCTCAGTACACTGATCTGGACAGACATGTTATCCCCAATTTGGGTGAAACCTTCGACAGTGGTACTTTTGAGCAGCTGGATGAAGTTGAAAAAGAAAAGGAGAAAGAAGAAGGCACTGCCCAAGCTACAGACAAAAATGTTGATATCAAGAAAGCCGAATGGGCAGCTTGTTTTGCTGAGATGAAAGCCCAGCGCACGCCCCAAAAGCAGAATGCCTACACAAAGCTTTATAGAGTCAAACGTCATCAGAAAGTGTCTGGCAAGATCATAGCGTGGGTTTATTTTGAAGATTTGGATGTGTATGTTGTTAAGAGAGAGAAGGGGATTGAGTACTTCAGATATCCTCATGATCTGAAGACTCTTCCTGGTTTTGAGCTCAACCGACTGGCATGCTTAGATCTACTATAGGCTAATCCAAGAAAGATGTCAGGTTGGTTTGAGGTAGCATTAAAGAAGGAATACCACACCAGATGGGTAAACTTCAGAACTTAACAACCAAAGAGGTACATTCATAAGTCTGAAGTGGACCATATATCTGGGAAGCCTTAGGTCGTGCTGAAGTGGAGTCTGTCGTGCACAATGTCTAAGATTCCCTTGCGGGAAATGCCTCAGGACTTCACTCCACACTTCAAATGGTGGTATTATGATTGGAGGACGGGTGAAGCGGTCATAGTGCTGAATAGAGAAGGAAAGATAGAGACTATTCGGGTATTTGACCCTATGTGGCTAACTAATTGGTCGGCTGAAGATGTCTACACATTATACAAGTGGCCACTGTTCTATGACACGCAAGATATTATACAAGCTCTCCAGTTTCAACACGTCATACGACTCTGCTTTGCTTTTGAAATACATGCACGAGTTACAAAAAAGGAGAAGTACAAGAAATTCAAAGAACATGTGAAGAGTGTTAGACAATAGAGGAAACTAGGACCAAGGGGGAGTTTATAGATGCATATGTTCCTAGTTTATGAGCTTAAATGTAAAAGTCTTTCATGTCTTACACATATGTAATGAAATGGTTCAATGAAATATAATATGTGATTGATGTTTATTCATGTTTATTTATTTCATATTATTATTGTGTTGAAGTGTAATGTATATGTATGACTATATTATATAGGTTTGAGGTTTTTGTGCACAGTTCTTAGCCAATAATGATTGAAAAATTTGTTCATCCTAATCGTATGAATCTTCATGCGAATGGACCATACTTATGGACCATACGCATGAATACATCATGCTTTTGGACCAGTCGCACGACTGAACCAGGAGACTGGATCAGTCGCACGATTAAGACATAAGATTGACTCAATCGCATGACTGAACCTTCACTCATGCGTATGACTCAATCGAATGATTCAGTCGTACGACTGAACCATGCTAATGGTTTAGTCGTACGATTGGAAACCCCTAACCTATAAATACCACTTAATTCGTGGAAAAAAAAATAATCGAAAACACAAGAACCCTATGTGACATCCGTCACCTTAAGGTCCGTCAATTAACGTGGTTTTATGTTAACTATTCCTTGATCAATCATTCCTCATCTTTATTAACTCTTTACGTGGATATCATGTGTGCCATATCATTATTGTGCTTGTGTCTTCGTTGTAATCATATGTTAACTTTAAAAACATTTAAAACTTTCAACATCGCAACCGCCAAAAATAACATTTTTATATATAATAAACGTCACCAATAAAACCATTTTTAAGTTATAAATATCATTAAATGCATTTTTATAATTAATATAATCTATCTAATAAAGTCGTTTTTCAACCGAACCAAATTTGGGGAAACTCGGGGGTTAAGTGCAAGGACTAAACTTGTAATTTTGCAAACTTGGGCTGGGTATATAAACCCATTTCCAGCCCCAATTTCTCATTTCCATCTTCTTCATCTTCTTCACCTTCTTCTTCATATATTCTTCATTCTTGCACCAAATCCGACCCGCTTGGTCTCGTTTTCATCGTCTAGACTTCATCTACAGCCTAGTCTACTCCATTCTAGCAGGTAGACAACTTTGGTTGTCTCTTTTCTTGCTTTCTCACGGCTGTCCAAACTAGGGTTTTGGGTGGTCGGGTTCAACCCAAACACATAAGGTCGTGTGGGTGCATGTGAGGTCTTTCTGCTTGTGTTTCATGTTTGTGTATGTTTGTAGAGTGTTTCTGGAAGTCCTTGTTGTGTAAAACTCGCGTTTAGAGCAGCCGGGGGCTGCTCAGCCCGACCACAGTCGCGATTCTGCTGTCCAGGCGACTGGGTCTGTCATGCGATTGAGTCGTGCGACTGGGTGAGTCGTGCGACTGAACCATGCGTCTGAGTCAATTGTGCGACTGAGTTGTGCGACTGGGCATGTCGTGCGACTGAGTCGTGCGACTGTGTGTATGTATGCGATTGAGTCATGCGTGCAAATGAATGTATGCGATTGAGTCATGCGTATGAGTGAATGTGTGCGATTGAGTCAGGGGACCGACTGAGTGTATGCGATTGTGCGTGTTTCGCACGACTGGAGTCCAATCGCACGAATGAAGGTTCAATCGTACGAAAGTAGCTAATTCGCACGATTGAAGGTTGATTCGTGCGTATGGAGGTTGAGTCGTGCGATTGGGTGTTGTGTGGTACGACTGAATGCCAGTCATACAAATGAAGGCTCAATCGTACGAAGGAAGCTGATTCGCACGATTGAGGGTTGATTCGTACGTATGGAAGTTGAGTCGTGCGTCTGGTCTTGTCGTGCGACTGTAATTGTTGTGTGTGAATTCCTCCTTGTGCGTGGTGTGTGTAGGTTGTGTGATGTTGAGGTAACATTAACACAGTTGCCATTGTTCGGCCACAAATATTAAAGTCAACGCTAAAAAGGGCACAAATACTATTCTGAACAAATCAAACTAACATTTTACAACTACCAACCGACTTACAACTATTGACATTCATCTAATACTTTATCAATAACAATAAAACTTTTATTCAAATATCATCAACAATGGCGACGATGTCTAGTACTTGGATCTACATAAGGTCTAGTACGTGTGTCTGTTTGTGTGAGTTACACGCGACCCAACCGATGCAACCCGAACCGACCGATCATTATTACGCGCTTATTTCATATCATTAATGCTTATCAATAACTGTCAATAGGTGTTTGACTGTTCATTTGCATTCGACATTTGGGAACTTTGATCTTACATACTTACCACTTAACAAGTGAGTTTCGTGGCCCCTTTTTACGCTTATACAATATTTCAATCATTTACAACTTGGGGGAAAAGTATGCTCACCCATTTTCCATGTTGTACAACTTACTTACATTTTACATACAAGGAATCAACATGATACTGTGTTACAAGTACTTATCTGATACATGCTTGGGTCTGCTGTGTGGTTCTATCTTTGCAACTATTTAGTTCCAGTGTGGGAACCGACGGTTAGGTATTGGTAGTACTACTGGGTTGACACCCCCACCCTTGTTCGATGGTATACTAGTTGGTACCATCATAGGCCAGGAACGGGCCCTTGGGTGAATATATGCCGACAATTTCTTTGTGTACGTCGCTAGGTTTGGTTGCAAAGCTCATGTCATGTGATTTTACTTGTGTATATAACTGTATTCATGGTATTCCGCAACGCTTACTTTATACAGCATCACTAACTTATTTATTACTTAAACCTGCGAGCTCACCAACAATTTTGTTGACCATTTTGAGCATATCTTTTCAGGTGATCATGCAAGTTCAGGAATCTAGGTGTGCTGCCTTAGTGGAGATCCTAGGATGCATTTTGGGACTTAACATGTTTTGACAAATAATTATTTCAAACAATGTTGATCTGTGTAAACAATTACAATCTTTTGAAACTTGTTCCTGGGTTGTGGGAATTTACATTACAATTTTATCTTTTGTGATTATGTGAATCGTTTATCATGTTTATGCTTATGGCTATGTTGTCGTGAACATTGACTAAACACGACACAAGTCCCCTTGTTGTCGGGTGTCGTCATGACACGCTTGTCATCATTTATTATATTGCATCTCTATCGCTTACCATGTGTTATGACGATCCCGATCTTGTTACATCCCCGTGTTTCCGCTTTTAGCGGGGGTGTGACAGATTGGTATCAGAGCCATTGGTTATAGAGAATTAGGCAATACGCTTGACCTAGACTATAACCTAGGAACCTTCATGTAGATTTGCATGCTAGGATCTGTATGCATATTAAATCTCGTGTATGTGTTCCTCGCTGCTTGATTGTTCATCTATTTGTTATGTGATCTTTCCACCCTATGAGAGAGCTCTTGTGCTCACTCTTTTATGGGATGCTTCTATTGAATCTTCCGTTCCCTCTGCGCGCCGAGTTGGTTTATCAAATCCGGGTATTAAACCCGAAGAGATCTTCACAGATCATGCTATTGCGCTTGACCTTGGACATTGAGATTAACCCTGAGGAGGTTATGTCTGAAACCTCGAAAGAAGAGGAAATAGACAACCTCCGCTAGACTAAACGTGATTGTATACATGGACTTACAACTGTTATGATGGATTATTGTTGAGACATTACCAATTTATGGTGTGAGAACTACACGAATTGCATGCGATGTGTGATGACAATAAGTGTGATATTAACTTGAGAATACGGGACTTGATGAGTGTTACGGATAATACACTTTGAAATGACTTAAGCTTATGTGTTTACTTTTCCTATGATTAGAATATGCCGCCTCGCAGAGTTACCCGTAACAATAGTGGCGGGAGTGAAGCCCCAAAGGGCAGAGGCAGAGGCAGAGCACCAAGAACAAGTGATGCTCCTGCCACTAACAATCAGGGAACAGGGAACGCTGATATGGCAGCCCTGATCGCTCAACAGTTGGCCGCACTGATTCCTACTATCGTGGACCAAGTGAGCGACGCACTCCAGCAACACCACCCTCACGGGGACGGTGGCAACGATGATGAAGACAATGGGGAAAGAGCTCATGGTGGGATCGAAACTGAGGTGGGAAACGGAAACCCGACCGGAAACGAAAGCAATCAGGGGACCAGGAATGGTGGTACAACCGGTATTGAGACTGGGGTTGTTAATGCCAGACGGGGGTGTTCGTACAAGGAGTTTGTGGCTTGCAAACCAAGGGAATTCGATGGGAAAGGTGGGGCGATAGCCCTAACCAGGTGGCTAGAGAAGATGGAGGCAGTGATTGACATTAGTGAGTGCCTCGACAGCCGGAGAATCAAATATGCCACCTGCTCGCTGCAGGGCAAGGCCCTAACCTGGTGGAACACCCAAGTTCAAGCTAGAGGAAGAGAATCTGCAATGCAGATGTCATGAGATGAGTTCAAGGCCTTGATCACCGAGGAATACTGCCCCCTCAACGAGATGCAGAAATTGGAGCATGAGTTCTGGAACCATGCTATGGTGGGGGCCGGGCATGCAGCTTATACTAACCGTTTTCATGAGCTGGCAAGGTTGGTTCCGCACCTGGTCACGCCGGAATCGAAGAGAATCGAGAGGTACATTTGGGGACTTGCGCCTCAAATTAGAGCAATGGTTACAACAGCCGCTCCTCCTACTATTCAGAGCGCAATTCTGAAGGCTGGCGCATTGACTGATGAGATGGTGAGAACAGGGGTTCTGGGCAGGGGAGCAGAAAAGAGAAAGGATATTGGGGAAACGAGCCGGTCGAGTGCCGGGAGGTTTGATAAGAGGGCCAAGACGACCAAGAATTTTGTGGCCGTGTCTCAGGCCAAGAGAGAGTATGTGGGGCCGCACCCCAAATGTGACAGGTGCAACTATCATCATCCCCTAGGAGTGCAGTGCCGGGTGTGCGCGAACTGTAGACGCCCGGGGCATTTGGCGAGAGACTGTAGAACTGCGCCGAATCTTGTGGCACTCGTCAACGCGATTAACCCCGCTGGGAAAGCAAGGGCTTGTTATGAGTGTGGAAGCCTTGACCACTACAGGAACATGTGCCCCAGGCTGAATCGGGCATCGGGTCAACAGGGAACAACCAGCAGCAAGTGATGGCCATAGCTGGAAATCAGGGCCCGACTACTCAAGGGAATGCAGCTCGGGGACGTGCATTCGTCATTGGAGCTAACGATGCTCGTCAGGACCCGAATGTTGTCACGGGTACGCACTTACTCAATCATCACTTCGCATCTATATTATTTGATACTGGAGCAGACAATAGCTTTATATCTTCTGAGTTTGTGCAATTGCTTGATTTGAGTCCTAGTAGGCTAGAAACTAGCTACTCTGTAGAGATGGCCAATGGTAGGGTTTTCAGGCTGATGAGATTATTAGGAAGTGCTCGTTAACATTGGAGGACCATGCCTTCGATATAGACTTGATACCCTTTGAGCTAGGAAGTTTTGATGTGATTATGGGTATGGATTGGTTGTCGTAAAATGGAGCAGAGATTGTCTGTCGGGATTAAGTAGTACGAATCCCTATGCCAAACGGGGAGGTACTCAAGATTCAGGGAGAACAACCGGGAAGGAACTTAAAGCTCATTTCCTGCATGAAAGCACGCTAAAGTTTACGAAAGCAGTGCTACGCTTTTCTGGCTCATGTGGTTGAAAAGAAAGACGAAGAGAGGAAACTAGCAGATATTCTAGTGGTACGGGACTACCCAGATGTATTTCCAGATGACTTGTCTGGTTTGCCTCCTCCACGACAGGTGGAATTCCGTATAGAGTTAATTCCTTAAGCTACACCGGTAGCAAAGATGCCATATCGACTAGCGCCATCTGAGATGCAAGAGTTATCCAGTCAGTTACAAGAGCTACTGGAGAAGGGTTTTATTCGACCGAGTCATTCACTGTGGGGAGCACCGGTACTATTTGTCAAAAAGAGGATGGATCGTTCGCATGTGCATCGATTACCGTGAACTAAACAAGTTAACTGTGAAGAATCGATATCCTCTCCCCAGGATCGACGATCTGTTTGACCAGTTACAAGGAGCTTTGTATTTTTCAAAGATCGATCTTCGTTCTAGTTATCATCAGCTAAGAGTTTTCGAGGATGACATACCGAAGACAGCGTTAAGGACTCGTTATGGGCACTATGAGTTCTTGGTTATGCCGTTCGGGCTGACTAACACACCAGCTGTGTTTATGGATCTAATGAATCGGGTGTGCAAACCTTACTTGGATAAGTTCGTGATCGTGTTCATAGACGATATACTTATCTACTCCCGATAGAAAGAGGATCACGAAGAGCACCTTCGGGCAATTCTGGAGCTGCTACGAGAAGAGAAACTTTTCGCCAAGTTCTCGAAGTGTGAATTTTGGTTGCGGGAAGTGAAGTTTTTGGGTCATATGGTTAACAAGGACGGGATTCATGTAGATCCCGGCAAGATCGAAGCGGTGAAGAAATGGGATACGCCCCAGACACCATCAGAGATACGGCAATTTTTAGGATTGGCTGGTTATTATCGTCGCTTCATCGCGAATTTTTCAAAGATCGTGCAACCATTAACCCTGCTTACTCAGAAAGACAAGAAGTTTGATTAGGGACATGCACAAGAACAAGCGTTCCAAACGTTGAAAGAGAAGTTGTGTAACGTGCCTATATTGTCCCTCCCAGACGGAACTGATGATTTTGTGGTATACTGCGATGCGTCACATCAAGGATTGGGATGTGTGCTAATGTAGAAGGATAAGGTGATCGCCTACGCTTCACGACAGCTTAAAGTGCAAGAAAATAACTACAAAACTCATGATCTTGAGTTGGGCGCTGTAGTATTTGCACTTAAGATTTGGAGGCATTACTTGTATGGAACCAAATGCATCATCTTCACTGATCATAAGAGCCTCCAATATATTCTGGATCAGAAGGAACTTAATATGCGCCAACGACGTTGGGTAGAGCTACTTAGTGACTACGATTGTGAAATCCGGTATCATTCGGGGAAAGCTAACGTGGTGGCTGATGCTTTAAGCCGTAAGGAACGTGTGAAACCACTACATGCTCGAGCGTTGGGATTGACCATTCAAACGAACTTGAAAGCTCAGATCCAAATTGCACAGAGTGAGGCGTTGAAAGAAGAAAACCTTGCGGGAGAAGAATTCCGAGGGTTAGATAAACAGATGATTTGCAAGGATGACGGTATACAGTACTTTATGGATCGCATATGGGTACCCAGATGGGGAGGTGTTCGAACCTTAGTCATGGATGAAGCCCACAAGACGCGATATTCCATTCATCCTGGTGCAGACAAGATGTATCACGATCTCAAGGATCTGTACTGGTGGCCAGGCATGAAGAAAGACATTGCCTTTATGTCAGCAGATGCTTGACATGTTCAAAGTTAAAGCTGAACATCAGAAACCATCGGGATTATTACAGCAACCTGAAATTCCCGAGTGGAAATGGGAGAATATAGCTATGGATTTCATTACCAAACTCCCTAGAACAAGCAGCTGTCATGACTCGATATGGGTCATAGTGGATCGAATGACGAAATCAGCACATTTCTTGCCTATCCGAGAAGACTACAAAATGGATAAGTTGGCGAGATTGTACATCAAAGAGGTCGTGACACGGCACGGGGTGCCGGTGTCAATCATATCCGACCGTGATAGTCGATTCACTTCACGATTTTGGCAGACACTACAGAAAGCGATGGGCACTCGGTTAGATATGAGTACCGCCTATCACCCTCAACAGATGGCCAAAGTGAACGAACTATACAGACGCTAGAAGACATGTTGAGAGCGTGTGTAATCGATTTTGGTGGTAGTTGGGATGCTCATCTACCGTTGATTGAGTTCTCTTACAACAACAGCTACCATACAAGCATTGGGTGTGCTCCATTCGAAGCGTTGTATGGAAGGAAATGCAGATCTCCCGTTTGTTGGGCCGAGATTGGTGAAAGTCAGCTAACAGGCCCAGAGATCATTCAAGAAACAACTGACAAGATTTTTCAAATCAAAGACCGACTAAAAGCTGCAAGAGATCGCCAAAAGAGCTATGCCGACAACCGTCGGAAGCCTCTAGAATTCAACGTTGGGGATCGAGTCTTACTCAAAGTCTCCCCTTGGAAAGGAGTCGTTCGATTTGGAAAGAAAGGGAAGTTAGCCCCAAGATACGTTGGACCATTCGAGATTACTGAAAGAATTGGTCCAGTGGCTTACCGATTAAGGTTGCCACAAGAACTAGCGGTGTGCATGATACTTTTCACGTGTCAAACCTCAAGAAGTGTTTGGCCGACGAATCCCTTCACGTGCCAATCTAGGAAATCAAAATTGATGAAAAGCTTCATTTTGTTGAGGAACCTATTGAGATCATGGATCGAAAGGTCAAGCAACTGAAGCGCAGTAGGATACCTATTCTTCGCATAAGGTGGAATTCAAAACGAGGGCCAGAGTTTACATGGGAACGAGAAGATCAGATGAAACTCAAATATCCACATCTATTCGAGGATGACACTCTTGGACCTAACTCCAGCTGAATTTCGGGACGAAATTCTCTCAACTGGGGGATACTGTGACATCCGTCACCTTAAGGTCCGTCAATTAACGTGGTTTTCTGTTAACTATTCCTTGATCGATCATTCCTCATATTTATTAACTCTTTATGTGGATATCATGTGTGCATATCACAGTTGTGCCTGTGTCTTCGTTGTAATCATATGTTAACTTTAAAAACTTTTAAAACTTTCAACATCGCAACCGCCAAAAATAACATTTTTATATATAATAAACGTCACCAATAAAACCATTTTTAAGTTATAAATATCATTAAATGCATTTTTATAATTAATATAATCAATCTAATAAAGTCGTTTTTCAACCGAACCAAATTTGGGGAAACTCGGGGGTTAAGTGCAGGGACTGTAGTTTTGCAAACTTGGGCTGGGTATATAAACCTATTTCCAGCCCTAATATCTCATTTCCATCTTCTTCATCTTCTTCACCTTTTTCTTCATATCTTCTTCATTCTAGCACCAAATCCGACCCGCTTGGTCTCGTTTTCGTCGTCTAGACTTCATCTACAGCCTAGTCTACTCCATTCTAGCAGGTAGACGACTTTGGTTGTCTCTTTTCTTGTTTTCTCACGGCTGTCCAAACTAGGGTTTCGGGTGTTCGGGTTCAACTCGAACACATAAGGTTGTGTGGGTGCGTGTGAGGTCTTTCTGCTTGTGTTTCATGTTTGTGTATGTTTGTAGAGTGTTTCTGGAAGTCCTTGTTGTGTAAAACTCGCGTTTAGAGCAGCCGGGGGCTGCTCAGCCCGACCACAGTCGCGATTCTGCTGTCCAGGCGACTGGGTCTGTCATGCGATTGAGTCGTGCGACTGGGTGAGTCGTGCGACTGAACCATGCGTCTGAGTCAATCGTGCGACTGAGTTGTGCGACTGGGCATGTTGTGCGACTGAGTCGTGCGACTGTGTGTATGTATGCGATTGAGTCATGCGTGCGAATGAATGTATGCGATTGAGTCATGCGTATGAGTGAATGTGTGCGATTGAGTCAGGTGACCGACTGAGTGTATGCGATTGTGCGTGTTTCGCACGACTGGAGTCCAATCGCACGAATGAAGGTTCAATCGTACGAAAGTAGCTAATTCGCACGATTGAAGGTTGATTCGTGCGTATGGAGGTTGAGTCGTGCGATTGGGTGTTGTGTGGTACGACTGAATGCCAGTCATACGAATGAAGGCTCAATCGTACGAATGAAGCTGATTCGCACGATTGAGGGTTGATTCGTACGTATGGAGGTTGAGTCGTGCGTCTGGTCTTGTCGTGCGACTGTAATTGTTGTGTGTGAATTCCTCCTTGTGCGTGGTGTGTGTAGGTTGTGTGATGTTGAGGTAACATTAACACAGTTGCCATTGTTCGGCCACAAATATTAAAGTCAACGCTAAAAAGGGCACAAATACTATTCTGAACAAATCAAACTAACGTTTTACAACTACCAACCGACTTATAACTATTGACATTCATCTAATACTTTATCAATAACAATAAAACTTTTATTCAAATATCATCAACAATGGCGACGATGTCTAGTACTTGGATCTACATAAGGTCTAGTACGTGTGTCTGTTTGTGTGAGTTACACGCGACCCAACCGATGCAACCCGAACCGACCGATCATTATTACACGCTTATTTCATATCACTAATGCTTATCAATAACTGTCAATAGGTGTTTGACTGTTCATTTGCATTCAACATTTGGGAACTTTGATCTTACATACTTACCACTTAACAAGTGAGTTTCGTGGCCCCTTTTTATGCTTATACAATATTTCAATCATTTACAACTTGGGGAAAAAGTATGCTCACCAATTTTCCATGCTGTACAACTTACTTACATTTTACATACAAGGAACCAACGTGATACTGTGTTACAAGTACGTATCTGATACATGCTTGGGTCTGCTGTGTGGTTCTATCTTTGCAACTATTTAATTCCAGTGTGGGAACCGACGGTTAGGTATTGGTAGTACTACTGGGTTGACACCCCCACCCTTGTTCGATGGTATACTAGTTGGTACCATCAGTGGCCAGGAACGGGCCCTTGGGTGAATATATGCCGACAATTTCTTTGTGTACGTCGCTAGGTTTGGTTGCAAAGCTCATGTCATGTGATTTTACTTGTGTATATAACTGTATTCACGGTATTCCGCAACGCTTACTTTATACGGCATCACTTACTTATTTATTACTTAAACCTGCGAGTTCACCAACAATTTTGTTGACCATTTTGAGCATATTTTTTCAGGTGATCATGCAAGTTCAGGAATCTAGGTGTGCTGCCTTAGTGGAGACCCAAGGATGCATTTTGGGACTTAACATGTTTTGACAAACAATTATTTCGAACAATGTTGATCTGTGTAAACAATTACAATCTTTTGAAACTTGTTCCCGGGTTGTGGGAATTTACATTACAATTTTATCTATTGTGATTATGTGAATCGTTTATCATGTTTATGCTTATGGCTATGTTGTCGTGAACATTGACTAAACACGACACAAGTCCCCTTGTTGTCGGGTGTCGTCATGGCACGCTTGTCATCATTTATTATATTACATCTCTATCGCTTACCATGTGTTATGACGATCCCGATCTCGTTACATCCTGTGACACCCTAGCCGTCCAGAACGTCCCAAACAGCCTGTCCAAGTTCATAGATCATTCCTGATCGATCTCTATTCTTTCGTAACGTTTAGTTTCAATCACATATCGATCTGGTAATTGTTCTCACTGATTGGATCGCCAATCAAATAGGATTCCGCATTATTTGATCCGGCATAAATGCATAATCAATTAGTACTCCGTACGTACACGATCCTAACACTGCAGTAGTTGTTATCTATGTATATGTAACTGTAACCCATATACCAGTACATACATTTTACTGAATTTGCAAGTGTACACATATATGGACTTTATTTTACTGAGTTATGTATATGTACCATATATAGATGATATGTTCTCATCAAACATCATATAAGATGCGTATATGTAACCATGTTTACATATATGCTTGTGAATATGTAACCATGTGTAATGTTTACTTAAACACATGTTTACATGTATGTATTCAACAATATAAAGAAGAAGACGAATAAGAAGATTATTGTTACATATATGTAACCCAAGTTACTTACATATAGCCAAGTTACATATATGTAACCTAGGTTATATATTCTTTTTGGTATCATCGTCTTCTTATTTGTCTTATATGCATATCAAATGTTCAAGCTTCAAGACTCATAATAAGTAAGAAAAAATGAACCCATCCTTGGTGGCAAAAACAACCAATCGAACCCATGTCATTCTGTTGTTGTCCTATTCCCTTTTCTTGCTCCATCAAACCTTGATGCTTCGTTCTTCTTTCTGACTCATAAATCTTGTTACTCGAATCGTTGTATTTTTTCATACATGATCAATGTTAATGTTGGTTCCTGATTAATCATCACTATATCTATTCATATGTTTCGTTCTTCTTTCATCAATGATTTCCTTATCAACCTAGCTCCTAGTTCATGATGAATCACAAACCCAAGAACTTCTAGAATTATTGATGATTGATCATCTAGTGATTTTGAAATAATAATCGGTAATATTTAAGAAGACTAAATCAAACTTAATTAGAAAATAACAAATGAGACAAAAGTGGGTCAACATCATATAAGTAGCAAATTTATTAATATATACAAAATTAGCAAAACACCCTTTAAAGTTATTAGATAAAAAACAATAAGAAAATTAATTTGATTGGTTGAAAATGGTTTTCTAGGTATTCTACTACAAGAGTGGTTTTCATTTAAACCCTCCTTTATACACATATATATATATATATATATATATATATATATATTATATATATATATATATATATATTATATATATGTGTGTGTGTGTGTGTGTTTGTGGGTGTGTGTGTGTGTATATATATATATATATATACATGTGTGTTTGTGTGTGTGTGTGTGTGTGTATATATATATATACATATAAATACACACACACACACATATATATATATATATATATATATATATATATATATATATATATCTATATATATACATATATATATACATACATATATACATCTACATATCTATATACATATATCTATACATATATATATACATATATCTAACATATATATATCCATATATATATATATACTATACATACCCATATATATACACATATATCTATATATATATATTATATATATTATGTATTATATATACACATAGATATACTCTATATATATATATATCTCTCTCTTCTATGTCTATCTCTATACTATCTCTCTCTCTCTGTCTGTCTGTCCTGTCTCTCTCTCTCTCCTCTCTCTCTCTCTCTCTCTCTCTCTCTCTCTCTCCGTCTGTCTGTCTGTCTCTCTCTCTCTCTCTCTTCTCTCTCTCTCTCTCTCTCTCTCTCTCTCTCTCTCTCTCTCTCTCTCTCTCTCTCTGTCTCTCTCTCCTCTCTCTCTCTCTCTCTCTCTCTCTCTCTCTCATCTCTCTGTCTGTCTGTCTCTCTCTCTCTCTCTCTCCTCTCTCTCTCTCTCTCTGTGTGTGTGTGTGTGTCTCTCTGTGTCTCTATCTCTATCTCTATCTCTCTCTATATATACACACCCTTGTAAGGCCTGTTCCCGAGACACTCAGAGTTGGACAATCATCGCATATAAAACATAAAACATATATTAACGTTTACTAAAACATTGCAGTAGAATAACTTGGCAAACCATTTCGTATATAAATAATTGCTTTTGCAATACAATACAACATTGTTAACCGTTACAAAATCTCATTGTTTGCATTACATCAAAAAACCATCATTATATCTTAAAATGGATGCCATCCAAAAAACTTGCTAAGTAGCTGCGCCCGTGCCATTCTCAGCAATCCTTTACATGCCAGCTGCAAATACATAAAAAGTCTGCGTTGCTGAGTGAGTTCTAGTTCTATAAATAATAATACTTTACTTTTGTTAAAACCTTTCTTTACTTTCGTTCACGATCATACGTCATACGTACACATAGATAATCTTATTATTATCTTTCATCATCGTTCATCATCATTCGTTATTGTGACATCCGGTAATTTTCCGTTACCAAACTCCTTTAGTTCCGTTAAGTCTTGCATACACGTGTCGTGAGCACACACTAGTTGTCGTTGAACGTTGGTGACTTAATAATAATAATCTATGGTAAACAATGATAATCTAATTAATAGTGTTGGTTATTAGGTGTGATTATGTGATGCATGAATTTATAATATTTATAAATTTTACGCGATAACGTGACAATGTGTTGTATATATTTCATGTGTTGTGTGACTTATTGTAAATGTTGATGCTTATTATTATTGGCTAATAATACTTATAACTTGGTCTTAAAATTATTTAAAAAGTGTTAAAAAGATCAGTTATATAAAATAAGTTAAAGGGGTTATTTTGTAATTACCTTTTAAACCAAATTTTTCCAAAATTAACCCAACCCTAGCCTCCCAAACCCTTCATTTCTCCGCAACCCCATCCCCACACCCCCTTCTTTGCGAATTCAAGCTTCAACACACATACAATTCGACTTTTGAGTGATTCAAGTGATTACAAGGTGTTTTACAAGCCCAATTGTTGATTTCTACACAACTAAAGGTTAGTTTTGATTGGTTTTTTCATAGGTTTGATCTTGATGAACCCTAAATCCAAAATTGGTGATGAAAACATGAAATTGATGATTTTTAGATGTTAATATGATGTTAGTTAGGTTGTATGAATGCTAGATTATTTTGATTATGCAAGAAATCCATGGATTGATCATCTAGTTCATACATTGCCATAACAAGAAACTTTTTGTTCTTGAAATTCATGATTTGATGCTGTTATGATGTTAGATACAGTGCTTGGATGTTAGTTTGATTGAATTGTGCAAGAAAATACATGAAATTGAGGTGTTGATCATGACTTACTAAAAGTATAAACTTTTATGAATGATGTTTGGGAATTTGGATAAGTTAGTGATGATTAGCATGTTAGAATGAATGTATGAACTTGATTAGGTATAAATTTGATGAAATTATGATTGAATAGGGTGCTAGATTGCTTTTTAGGTGTTACTTTCCCAAAAAGGAAACTTTATTGTGAAGAACATTGGATATGATGAATTGGGCATGCTTATGATGTTATAATCATGTTAGAATTATTGTTGATGATGTTTGATGTGATAGAATATGTTAGTTAAGTAGTATGGATACTTGGTTGATCATGTAAGGAGTTTAGGTTTTGGTGATCATACATGATGATGAATTATGGTTAGTGATAGGAGATCATGTTTAGGATTGGATTGATTGTCACTATGTATGTTGGTCAGAATGAACTAAGTGAATGAATGTGATTATGATTATCATACACGCGTGTGAATCTGAGGCCCCTACTTAGTAGGATTGGCAGGGTTTAGGATGTGAAGTCATGGGTGGCTTAACATGGCATGTAGTGCATGAATAGACTTCACGTATGATCTAATGGTTGTGATGCACATATATATTTGTGTTGAACATGTTTGTTGTTTGAGATTTGCATGAATTGTATGATGATCTAATGTTATATGATGACCTAGGTAGAACTTGGGTTGATGATATGATACACGTGGATAATTTGTATGATATTCTTGTATGTAAGTTAATATGCATGATTAAACAATATTTCAATTGATATGTCACCAACGGGTCAAACGGGTCAACTAGGTTAACCTAGGGTTTATTAACTTTTTCTATGTACACGTACTTATGTACTTGTGTGTTCTAGGTAACCTTTGAAGGGTTGTCTTTGCACCTATCATCAGTTCTCTTTTGTCATTATCTTTGCACACTAGGTGAGTTCATGCCCCACTATTTTAGAAACTCTCTTCTAGGGTAGGTAGCATACTTGTACTCAAACGCTACTTTATTACTTTAAGTTGTGTATGTTTTAACATAATGCTTAATACCTTGAAAGTCCTCACACTTTCGGATCGTTAATAATGTTAACTAGCGGGAAATCTTGGGTAGTACTACTGGGTTTGACAAGCCCCACCTGTGCGACTCGAGATTAAACGGGTGTAATATTGTCCTAAACACAAACATTCGTCACGACCTGTAAGTCGTGACGGGAGGTAACA
Organism: Flaveria ramosissima; assembly: GCA_025215565.1. Taxonomy (NCBI): domain Eukaryota; kingdom Viridiplantae; phylum Streptophyta; class Magnoliopsida; order Asterales; family Asteraceae; genus Flaveria; species Flaveria ramosissima. Next base: position 56,475,081 of record CM046039.1, read on the forward strand.
AATGCATTACAGTCAGCTTCGATCGTGAAATCACTATTGTTATTACTTGTGAACATAGACTAGCTATCTATTTCTATACACTTCTAATGTTACAAATGTTATTGTTTATGATAAACACAAACTCTTGAACTCGCCAACCATTATGTTGACACTTTTAGTATGCTATTCTCAGGTCGTTAACTCAGCTTGCCATTAGGAGCACAACACGGGTCCAACATGCATTCTAAGACTCGATTTTAAAGATATAATAGTTGGTTTTCATTTATGGATTTTAAATTATTGGGTTGGCGAGTGTTTTGCCAAATTATGCATTTTAATATTTTGGGTTTGTTTTATTTACTAAACGTTTTCGCATCGTTTTAAAGTTTTAACTTTGTTTGGTTTCTTTCAAAGTGGCATATAGTGTCGTTCCGATTAATTAGTTTCTGTGATCCTGGTTTGTTCACACGCCTTGCGGTAAAACTCCACACGTGGATTTTAAGGGTGTGACAGATTGGTATCAGAGCTATTTGTTATAGAGAACTAGGTTGCATACACACTAGTCTATAACCGCACACAGTTAGTTAGTTACTCTTGGCTTATCCTTTTACTGTATACTCATTGGCATATACACATCACGTGCACTGCAGCATGGCATCATCATCCCGGGTCTTGGGAAAAAGACGTGCTCGTTCTGGATCCCCTCCACCTGTACCTCACCGAGTACCTGACTGGCCGCGATATACCTACCCTCGTGGTGACTTAAACTTGGATCAACCGTTCACGTTACCTGAGCGCGACCCTCCACGAGATTAGAGTTATTATCCGACTTGCATAAATCGTATGATTCGTAGAGAGCGTGTCCCGAAGCCGGCCACTACTAGACCTAGGACTAGGTCGGCAACTACTTCTGCAACACCCACTCTCCCGACTCTAGATGTGCCCCTGGAGCAGGTTGTGGCAGCATTGACCGCGACTCTGGAGACCAAGCGTCGACGAGTTGGAGTGCTTACTGACGAGAACTCCACACTAAAGTATGAGATACGCCGACTATGGTTAAAGATCGATATACTCAAGGAGCATCTGTCTATGTCAATCACTGGGAATTACAAGATGGCTGGTAGAATGATAAATCTTTCAGAGCGTATGGATACGTAGAATCTCCATAATGTGGGCGTCGAGAATAGACTAACCGGACTGGAAGCACAACTAGCAGCACTACAAATCGAGGACAACCCTACACGATGAAGACCCTAAAGAAGATCCGGAAGAAGCTCCAGATGGTGGAGACAGTGATGGGTCGGACTTGTTGGATTGATTTTCTTATTCTTATGACATAGGCTGTATGGTGTTTTTTTAAAACCTGTGTGGGAAGGGTTGTTTCCCACACAACTGAAAACTTGAAATTTTGACATTGACTGTATATTTTGTGAGATACTTACAATTTATTTATGATAAGTTATTATTTTGGTTATAAATGTTGTGGTTGTGACTGTACATCATTTCTTATTCTTTACCATACTTCAATGAGATTGATATGCTGGATGTTACTCATTATTGTATTTGTGAATGTAAAGTGAAATATGGACGGCCGAGGCAGAGGACGCGGACGTGGCCATGGGCGTGGCGGTGGACGTGGTGCCGAAAACGTGAACATGACCCCAGCTGAATTAGCTGCTCTAATAAACCAGCATGTACAGGTGGCGTTGAATACTCAACCTGCCCAGTTTGGAGGTAAACGGTGACTTTAGTCATTGATTACCCGAATATTCTGTTAGGTGATTAATTCTTTCTGTTTGATTAAACACCCTAATATGTTGAATACAGGACCGCCTAGATGCACGTACAAGGCATTCATGGACTGTAAGCCGCATACCTATAGTGGAACTGAGGGAGCTGTAAGGCTTGTAAGATGGTTTATGAAGACTGAGTTAGTCTTCGCTAAATGTAACTGTCCAGTGGCGGACCAGGTGAAATATGCCACGGGAACGCTGGAAGGTGCAGCACTCACGTGGTGGAATGCCCAAGTACAAATGCTTGTCCAAGAAATGGCAAATGCGCTGCCGTGGGAGGAATTCAGGACGATGATAACCGAGGAATATTGCCCCCGTGATGAAGTTCAAAAGCTGGAAGCTGAGTTCTGGCAACTGAAGATGGAAGGATCTGACATCGAGGCTTACACTACTAGATCTCATGAGCTAGCTACACTCTGTCCTGGCATGGTTAACCCGCCGAGCCGACGAATTGAGCTCTACTTACGTGGCTTAGTTCTGGAGATTCAGAATATGGTGACTGCTGCAAATTTTCCTACTATTCAACAGGTTATCCAACTAGCTCACAAGCTCACTGATCAAGCTATGGAGCAAGGGAAGTTACCAAGCGGGGCGATGTGGCAAGCGTGCCCGACAACAAACGCATGTGGGAAAACAATGCTATCAAGGATCGTCTTCTGGTAACCCACCTCAGCAACATCAACCTCAACAGCAGCAACAACATAGACGGTTTGATAACAATCACAACTTCAACCAATCATCTTCATCATCTCAAGGACCAAGTGGATACATGGGGAAAAATCAAAAGTGCAACCGATGCAACTACCACCACACTGGTAGGTGTGACAGTTTTCGATGCTAGCGTTGTGGAAAGGTTGGACACGTGGAAAAGGATTGCCATGGGGAGTTGATTAAGAAACCTCAGCAGTCTCAGCAGCCCATGAAACACCAAAGGGTTGCTTTGAGTGTGGAAAGGAAGGGCATTACAAGAGAAATTGTCCTCAACTGAAAAGAAATGGGAACGACAACGGGAACGGTGGCAATAATAACAATGGTGGCAATGTGACAACAATGGTGGAGCTAAAGGGAGAGCCATTGTCATGGGTACAAGTGAGGCTCTAAACGATCCTACTACCGTTACTGGTAAATTTCCTGTTAATAGTCATTTTGCTCCTGTAATATTTGACACTAGAGCTTCTAGGAGTTTTATCTCTACTAAGTTTTGTAGCCTCTTAAGTGATATGCCTTCTGTGTTGTAATCTAAGTATATCGTAAAAGTGGCTGATGGAAAGCAAATCTCCGTTATGCACATCCTTAAGAATTGCAAGATAGAACTCACTGGTCATACCTTCGACATTGATCTCATACCTGTTACTCTTGGAAGTTTCGATGTGGTCGTAGGCATGGACTGGCTGTCCGAGAAGCAAGCAGAAGTTATTTTTCGTGAAAAGGTCATCCGCATTCCTCTGATGGACGGAGGAACTCTTTCGGTTAAGGGCGAGAAGAGTGGTGCTGTGATAGGCATCTCAGAAGTGGCTACGCAAGGGTCACTTAGCTATATTAGCCCTCGTCTTCGACAAGCAAAAATAGGAAAAGAAAGTAGCGGATATTCTGGTTGTTTGTGACTTTCCAGAGGTGTTTCCAGAGGAGCTTTCTGGACTACCACCTCATCGTCAAGTTGAGTTTCAGATCGATTTGATTCCCGGAGTTGCCCCAATTGCGCGAGCACCTTACCGGTTGGCACCGCACGAACTACAGGAACTATCTACACAACTTCAAGAACTATTGGATAAAGGGTTTATTTGACCGAGCTCGTCACCATAGGGAGCACCTATTCTCTTTGTTAAGAAGAAGGATGGCACATTCCGAATGTGTATCGACTATAGGGAATTGAACAAAGTCACAGTCAAGAACCGATACCCTTTACCTCGTATCAACGACTTGTTTGATAAGCTTCAGGGATCAAGCTATTATTCGAAGATTGATTTGAGGTCTGGTTATCACCAACTGAGAGTTCGAGAAGAATATATCTCGAAAACGGCATTTCGTACTCGTTATGGTCATTATGAATTCTTGGTCATGCCATTTGGGTTGACTAATGCACCAGCGGTATTCATGGATCTCATGAATCATGTGTGCAAACCCTATCTCGATCAGTTTGTTATTGTGTTTATCGATGACATATTGATCTATTCTAGGACCAAGGAGGAACATTGGAGCACTTATGTTTAATCCTGGAATTACTTAGAAAGGAACAGTTGTACGCTAAGTTTTCTAAGTATGATTTCTGGATTCGAGAGGTGCAGTTCTTGGGTCATATTGTTAACGAGAAGGGAATACATGTGGATCCTTCAAAGGTTAAGGCTATAAAGAACTGGTCAGTACCCAAGACGCCTAGTGAGATAAGGAAATTTCTTGGACTAGCAGGGTACTATCGGCGTTTCATTGAGGGATTTTCAAAGATCGCTACACCTCTCACAGCTTTGACCCATAAAGGAACAACCTATAAATGGGATGAGAGTCAAGAAGTTGCTTTTCAGAAGCTGAAGCAGAAACTCTATAGCGCAACAATATTAACATTATCTGAAGGAAGTGATGATTTTGTGGTTTATTGTGATGCTTCTATCCAAGGACTTGGTTGTGTTCTGATGCAACGTGACAAGGTAATAGCTTATGCCTCACGACAACTGAAGGTACACGAAAAACCACTCATGACTTGCAGTTAGGAGCAGTGGTCTTTGCCTTGAAGATTTAAAGACATTACTTGTACGGTACCAAATGCACCATTTACACCGATCACAAGAGTCTTCAACATATCTTTGAGCAGAAAGAACTGAACATAAGGCAGCGACGCTGGGTGGAATTGTTGAACGACTATGATTGTGCTATCAAATATCACCCAGGGAAGGCAAACGTAGTCGCTGACGCCTTGAGTAGAAAGGAAACCGCTAAGCCCCGACGACTGTGTGCTCTGCAACTGAAGATTAGCAATCACTTGCCCGAACAGATCAAGGAAGCCCAGACGGAAGCCTTGAAAGGAGAGAATGTTGGATCAGAATCCTTACACAGGATGGATAAACAGTTAGAAGTCAAATCCGATGGAATCCGATATTTCATGGATAGACTTTGGGTACCTTTATATGGGAACCTAAGAGACTTGGTTATGAGTGAAGCACACAAGTCTAAATATTCCATACACTTTGGCTTTGACAAAATGTATCATGACTTGAAGGCACACTACTGGTGGCCTAACATGAATGCAGATGTAGCTACATACGTGAGCAAGTGTTTGACCTGTTCTAAGGTTAAAGTGGAATATCAGAAACCATCTGGGTTACTGCAACAATCTGAGATCCCCTTGTGGAAGTGGGAACAGATTTCCATGGACTTCATTACTAAGTTGCCTAGGACTCCTAGTGGTTATGACACGATATGGGTGATCGTGGATCGACTCACCAAGTCAGCTCACTTCTTGGCGATCAAGGAGACTAACAAAATGGACAATTTAACCCGAATTTATCTGAAGGAGGTCGTTTCGAGACATGGTGTGCCGATCTCGATTATTTCTGATCGTGATGCTCGTTTTTCGTCTCATTTCTGGCAGTCGTTACAGAAATCCTTAAGTACGCGTTTGGATATGAGTAATGCCTATCATCCGCAGACCGATGGGCAAAGCGAGTGTACTATTCAAACTTTGGAGGACATGTTGCTTGCATGATTGATTTCGGAAATAATTAGGAAGTTCATCTACCGTTGGTCGAATTCTCACAACAATAGTTATCATACTAGCATCAAGGCATCACCATTTGAGGCGTTGTATGGGCGAAAGTGTAGATCACCAGCTTGTTAGGCAGAAGTGGTGATAGTCAGTTGACTGGTCCTGAGTTGGTACACAAGACCACCGAGAAGATAGTACAGATACGGAACCGTATGGCTACACCGCGAGATCGGCAAAAGAGTTATGCAGACAAGCGACAGAAACCTTTGGAGTTTCAAGTCGATGACAAAGTTTTGCTGAAAGTATCACCGTGGAAAGGTGAGATTCGGTTTGGCAAAAGAGGCAAGCTTAATCCAAGATACGTTGGACCATTTGAGATTCTGGAAGGAATAGGTCCGGTTGCGTATCGATTGGACCTGCCTGATTCACTAAGTGGTGTTCATAATGTATTTCACGTCTCGAATCTGAAGAAGTGCCTATCTGACGAGACATTGATTGTACCACTCAAGGAAGTACAAGTAGATGACCAATTGCGATTTGTGGAAGAACTGGTTAAGGTAATAGATCGGGTTAAGGTCAAGACTCTTAAGCAAAGTAAGATACCTACAGTCAATGTTTGTTGGAACTCAAGACGTGGACCGGAATTCACGTGAGAACATGAGGATCAGATGAAGCTTAAGTATCCTCATCTGTTCGAAACGATAATGGCAGCCGGGGAATGTACTGATTAAATTTCGGGACGAAATTTCTTTCAACATGGGGATGATGTGACAACTCACTCGATTTCATTATGCCAATGCTGTAAACCAAGGATGTAGCACAACCATGTAACGTAATTTTCGGGATGAAAATTCTTTCAACATGGGGATAGTGTGACATCTGGTAATTTTTCGTTACCAAACTCCGTTAGTTCCGTTAGGTCTTGCATACACGTGTCGTGAGCACACACTAGTTGTCGTTGAAAGTTGGTGACTTAATAATAATAATCTATGGTAAACAATGATAATCTAATTAATAGTGTTGGTTATTAGTTGTGATTATATGATGCATGAATTTATAATATTTACTTTGTAAATTTTACGCGATAACGTGACAACGTGTTGTATATATTTCATGTGTTGTGTGACTTGTTGTAAATGTTGATGACTATTATTATTGGCTAATAATACTTATAACTTGGTGTTAAAATTATTTAAAAAGTGTTAAAAAGATTAGTTTTATAAAATAACCCAACCCTAGCCTCCTAAACCATTCATTCAACCACAACCCCATCCCCACAACCCCTTCTTTGTGAATTAAAGCTTCAACACACAAACAATTCGACTTTTGAGTGATTCAAGTGATTACAAGGTGTTTTACAAGCCCAATTATTGATTCTACACATCTAAAGGTTAGCTTTGATTGATTTTTTTCATAGCTTTGATCTTGATGAACCCTAAATCTGAAATTTGTGATGAAAACATGAAATTGATGATTGTTAGATGTTAATATGATGTTAGTTAGGTTGTATAAATGCTAGATTATGTTGATTATGCAAGAAATCCATGGATTGATCATCTAGTTCATACATTGCCATAAGAGGAAACTTTTTGTTCTTGGAATTCATGATTTGATGATGTTATGATGTTAGATACAATGCTTGGATGTTAGTTTGATTGAATTGTGCAAGAAAATCCATGAATTTGAGGTGTTGATCATGACTTACTAAAAGTAGAAACTTTTGTGAATGATGTTTGGGAATTTAGATGAGTTAGTGATGATTAGCATGTTAGAATAAATGTATGAACTTGATTAGGTATAAAATTGATGAAATTATGATTGAATTGGGTGCTAGATTGCTTTTTGGGTGTTACTTTCCCAAAAGGGAAGCTTTATTTGTGAAGAACATTGGATATGATGAATTGGGCATGCTTATGATGTTAGGATCATGTTAAAATGATTATTGATGATTTTTGATGTGGTAGAATGTGTTAGTTGAGTCGTATGGATGCTTGGTTGATCATGTAAGGAGTTTAGGTTTTGGTGATCATACATGATGATGAATTATGGTTAGTGATAAGGAGATCATGTTTGGGATTGGATTGATTGTCATTATGTATGTTGGTCAGAATGAACTAAGTGAATGAATGTGATTATGATTATCATACATGCGTGTGAATCTGAGGCCCCTACTTAGTAGGATTGGCAGGGTTTAGGATGTAAAGTCGTGGGTGGCTTAACATGGCATGTAGTATTAGACTTCACGTATGAACTAATGTTGTGATGCATATATATATTTGTGTTGAACATGTTGGTTGTTTGAGATTTGCATGAGTTGTATGATGATCTAATTTTGTATGACGACCTAGGTAGAACTTGGGTTGATGATATGACACACGTGGATAATTTGTATGATATTCTTGTATGTAAGTTGATATGCATAATTAAACAATATTTCAATTGATATGTCACCAACGGGTAAAACGGGTCAACTAGGTTAACCTAGGGTTATTAAGTTTTTCTGTGTACACGTACTTATGTAGTTGTGTGTTCTAGGTAACCTTTGAAGGGTTGTCTTTGCACCTATCATCAGTTCTCTTTTGTCATTATCTTTGCAGACCAGGTGAGTTCATGTCTCACTATTTTATAAACTCTCTTCTGGGAGAGGTAGCATACTTGTATTCAAACGCTATTTTATTTCTTTAAGTTGTGTATGTTTTAACATAGTGTTTAATACCTTGAAAGTCCTCACACTTTCGGATCTTTACTAATGGTAACTAGCGGGAAATCTTGGGTAGTACTACTGGGTTTCACAAGCCCCACCTGTGCGACTCGAGGTCAAACGGGTGCAATATTTCCTAAACACAAACATTCTTCATGACCTGGTAAGTTGTGACGAGAGGCAATAAACGCAACACAGTCAGCTTCGATCGTGAAATCACTATTGTTATTACTTGTGAAGATAGACTAGCTATCTATTTCTATACACTTCTTATGTTATACAAATGTTATTGTTTATGATAAACACAAACTCTTGAGCTCACCAACCATTGTGTTGACATTTTTAGTATGCTATTCTCAGATCGTTAAATCAGCTTGCCATTAGGAGTACAACACGGGTCCAGCATGCATTCTAAGACTTGATTTTAAAGATATAATAGTTGGTTTTCATTTATGGATTTTAAGTTATTGGGTTGGCGCGTGTTTTGCCAAATTATGCATTTTTATATTTTGGGTTTGTTTTATTTCTAAACGCTTCTACATGGTTTTAAGTTTGAACTTTGTTTGGTTTGTTTTAAATATGGCATATAGTGTCGTTTTGAGTAACTAGTGACTGTAATCCTGGTTTATTCACATGCATCGCAGTAAAACTCCGCACGTGGATTTTAAGGGTATGACAATTATCATCATTCATCAACGCGCATTATTCGTTATCATCCATACATTCATTCTCTTTCATATCATACATTCCGTACATACATGATTAACCTTCACATTCATCCGGACCAATGCCACGTGTTATACCCCACCGTCATGCATAAAGCGGGTATTGGGCCGAAGTCTATAAATAGGCTCCCATACATTGTGCCCGGTTGCCTAACCACAGTACCGCGGTAAGCTACAAGGGTCCCATACGTATGGTCAATCCGAAGGATTAAACCCTAGTGTGTATCCTTCCGGGGTAGCTAACCCACACAGTTGAGCTAACACCCTTCATTGGGTGTGAACCTCCTTTCATTTGCTTGCAAGACTTTTCATTATCAAACGGATCCGGGGTAACATTCATTAAGTTCAATGTTTTATTAATATTATCTTCCACTTTAATATATAATAATTAGCTTATTGAGTACACAACATACCAAGTACGATCCATCATAACAACATAACCGACCCTCCGCTGGACAACGAGGTCCTAGGGGCAGCAGCCCTAGTGGGGTCTAAGGGGCATCGCGCTGGCTGGGGCCTGGCTGTCCCAAAACCTCTTAAAACATTGGTAGTTTCGCCAAAACATTTTATTATAGAAAAATCGATCTTCCTGTTAAAACCTCTTACAAACTTGGTCATTTAAAAACATATATTTGGTATGAATAATGGCCCCAAAACATGAAAAATCTTATAAATAAGGGGATCTAGAACTCACCTGCATGAAGTGAGTAGCTTCTCAATTAAGCTTTCTAAGCTACGATCACACTACACAGCTTGTAGATAAGTTAACACTCAAAGGGGTTAATTTCTGCCTATTTGCTACTAATTTCGCTGCCAGATAAGCAAGTTCGCTGCCAGTTTTGTTGGCAGTTTCGCTTCCAGTTTCGCTGGCAGTTTCGTTTCCAGTTTCACTACCAATTTCGCCTTACTTTCGTTGGAACTTCATGCCTGCGAAATTACCTGCGAAACTATAGTTTCGCAGGAAACTTCTTAGTTTCGCTGGTTGAACACACAATTTCGCTGGACGAGTAGACAGTTTCGCAGAATGGGCTGAAATGACGAACCAACCCGTTTTTAACCCAAAACTTCAACCTTTTACATCCAAATCCTTGGTTTATCACCCATGAAGCTATATCTAAGCTTTTTACATGTTTCCTTACACAAAACCGTGAGCTTTGTATGTTTCTTTGCCACTTTCAAAATCCCTAAAACCCTAGAATCCGGATATAATCTAAAGAGACATTTAGATGATGTTTCTTACCTGAATTCCTGGTCTTTTCTTGTTATTTGGATGCCCACAAACACAGATCTTCTATCCCTTGATCAACCAAGCCTCGAATCTTCACTTTTTCTCCACTTTCTCTCTCTACACACTCTCTCTAGAAAGTTGGGTGTTGAGTTGCAAACGAGAGTGAGTCTAGCTGATTCGTATATACCGGGTGTTCACAGGACCTTAAACTTGCCCAACACGTAACCCGTAAGGTTAACTCGGTTCATAATCCACTCCCCTCTTATTTTCATTAAATAACCCCGACTAAACCCATTATTGTTAATTGACTCGTTTTGATTTTATTCGGGGCGTTACACACATACACACAGACACACACATATGAGCATATGAATTTATACAACATGCTTTAGCTACCACACTTTACACACTTACTCTTTAAGCAGTTGTATTTTAAATAGACATATAATATAATTAGGTTTTAGCTTCGTGCTATGGTGACATCGTACGTAGCATGATTAAATATAAAATAACATCGACCTAACTTGTCCCCAGACTAAATTCACATCAAACTGTAAAAAAACTCGAATTTATATCGTTGAACGAAAACGTATTATTTGACTCAACTATTGTCCAAATAAACTATGTTGAAACGTAGACCAAGTCAAAACATACACAAAAAAGACACATAGATTACAATCTTCCTAAATTGTTTTCAAATTAAATTTACAATAAAACATAGAATATAAAACATTTTATAGCTGACTGGAATCATTTGTAAACAAAACTTAAGTCAAAACGTATGTGAACTGCCAAATGTAAATAATCCCAAAGCGTATATTAAAGTAAGCACAGAAAACGTTTTATATTTAACCTAACTCGTACCTAAAATACGAAAGCAAGAACATTAGATTTTTTTAGTAAAAATCGTGTTGGGGTAAACCTAGAACTTTATAAAGTTTAAGAGTCAAACTGATGTGTCAAAATTGATTATGTCAGATATGAATTCAATAAATAAATATTATTATTCTTTAATTATTATTATTATTATTATTATTATTATTATTACTATTATTAATATTATTATTATTATTATTATTATTATTATTATTATTATTATTATTATTATATTATTATTATTATTATTATTATTGTTATTATTATTATTTAATTACTATTTATACTCTTAAAATGAACATATGAACTAATATAGGAGTAATTTGATTTTCCAAGTGCCTTAAGATAATGAAACATAAGAAAATCGATAATTTTCCCTGTTTATTTTTATATAATGATATGGTAATAAAAAAAACGTTTGGGTGCATGTTTTAGTTCAAAGATTTATATTTTTATTAATTAGTATGATGTATTTATAATCTGAAATTTTTACAGAAAAGTTTTATTATATTATATGTTTTAGATAAATATTGGGTTTCTTCCACTAAAATTGAAATATAAAGAAAAAGAAACATCAAGGAGAAAAAAGAATAATGGTTACCGCGTAGAAGGATGAGATCGGAAAGATAGGAAACAAAATCAAGATTTATTTGGTTTCTTCCACTAAAATTTTGAAGCGTAATACTTGTACAATAATTATAAACAATGCATCTGAACACATTCGTTTTAATTTATTAATTTTCCTCTTTTAAGCGCAGCCAAAATTACATCGTTCAAATCTGCATTCATTTGCCACCTGATGGAGATATATTATTATTGTTACCCTCTGTTGATTTAACCATTTTCACACCTTGAATTCACACACACACGGCAGAATCTATCATATATAGCCTTGAAATTCCTCCCCAACCTATCTTTTCCTCTCTTATTCTTCTGCAAATAATAACACCCCACAAATTATTTCATTCGAGATCGATAACTCGATAGATCGATCATTATTATTTATATATGGAGCATGGACACCTTGGGCATATCAGTGGCAGTGTGGATCCAAGCGCCGCCAGCGGAGGTGACAGAAATTCTGCAATGGAGTGCCCAAGAAAGCGGGATTTTGGCTGTGATAAGGGCGTCACTGGATCAAGCTTTTATGGAAACGAAACTAATAAGCTTCTATGGGAAGTCATATCCAGAAAGATGATGGATAGGGGGTATAATCGCACTGCTGACCAGTGCAAAGCCAAATGGAAGAATCTTGTGACTCGTTATAAGGTTTGTATGCTAGCTTTGTGTTTCTTATCTAGATTTAATCTGAATTATATTAATAACCCTTATCATTATTTATACCTCTTTCTCAGTAGAATAAATCTCTTAGAAATATACTATAATGAAAAACTTCTTTCTCATCGAAGATATATTTGGGGAGGAAAGAATTGGCGTTTTTAATCTCTCATTTAGGAATCTGGAAAACAACATAAATATTTAAATTTCTGATATTGTATGAACTTTGTTGTCCCCGTGTGCGCTTTCTACCCTATATTAAACCTTAGATTTGTGTTTGCTTTCTGGCCTGTTCAAATCCTCGGTTTGTGTGTTTGTGTGTGGTTTCTATCCTTTTTCAAACGTACCTAGTGCGTTTGTGTGTTTGTGTGTGCTTTTTATCCTCTTTCAAACCCTAGCTAATTTGTGTTTTGTGTGGGCTTTCTACCATTTTTTCAAACCCTTTAAAGAGGACCTCTTATATCAATAATGAGAAACCTACTTAGTGTACTTATTAGTTATTGATTATGAGGTTAGTTTATTTTTTTATTAGTTTAAACGACTACGATATGTTTTTACTCCATATTAGAAAATGTCTTAAGATGGAGATCTTCATTGTATTACATTTATCATTAATTTTAGTAATAACATTTCCCCAGTAATGTCTCATTATCAAAAAATAGTATCTCATATAATTTGTATGAAATTTTCTACTTTGTCTAATATACGTACGTACCGGCCTGCATAAAAGTTGGGAGTATTATTATTAAGATCCTTTAAAATCCAAGACATGTGTGCATTTTGGTGTCTTTGTGTGTGTTTTAATCTTGATTCTCTCCATAAACATTCTCCATTGACATGAATATCATGTTTTAAAACCTACATATTTGCGTGTTCCTGTGCTTTCCATATATGATAATGCTAATGATACTTCAATCACATATATGTTTTTATGATAAAGTGAGGTTAAGGTGATTTGGTATACTTATCGTGAGTGAAAAAGGTGTGAAAACAAAGTAACGATAACATGACAGCCACTTCACTCACACTGAAATTTCATATGAGTAATGGTATACATGTGTTAGTATCAGTGATGTGAGCTTATTTTTAAAAACACTTTTAAATGCAATAGTTAAGTGTAATTGGTTGAAGAGAACAGATGAAGGGATTTCACATTCAAAAAAATTTTCACGCAGAAGCTTTTCACGCCCTCTTTCACACTACATGGGTGGTGTTCAATGGTGTGAATGGATGCGAAAGAAACTCACAACATATTTCACATTACCATACACATGTTCTAATATTATCTTCAATTTATATATATATATATATATATATATATATATATATATATATATATATATATATATATGTATGTATATATATATATACATATATACATATATGTATATATATGTATATATATATACATATATATACATATATGTATATATGTGTGTTCTATATATATGTCTATATATATCTATATCTGTATGTATATATCTCTGTATCTATATTATATGTCTCTCTCTAGCTCTCTCTCTCTATCTATATATCTCTCTCTCTATATCTCTCTCTGTCTGTCTTCTATGTATCTCTCTGTGTCTATATCTGATCTATATCTCTGTCTCTCTCTGTATCTCTCTCTGTCTATCTATATATCCGTCTATATATGTATGTCCTATATATCTCTCTCTCTCTCTCTATACTCTCTCTCTCTATCTCTCTCTGTCTCCTCTGTCTGTCTGTCTGTCTGTCTCTCTCTCTCTATCTGTCTCTCTCTCTGTCTCTCTCTCTCTCTCTATGTCTCTCTCTCTCTGTCTCTCTCTCTCTCTCTCTCTCTCTCGCTCTCTCTCTCTCTCTCTCCTCTCTCTCTCTCTATTCTGTCGTCCCCCCCCCTCTTCTTCCCCATGCTCTTGTCTCTTAGCCCCTTCCTCTCTCTTATTTTCATTGTTCCTACTTCTTTGATTACCCCCTTATCCTCGGTGAGCTGTACCCTCCTTTGTTAGCCTGTCTTCCCCTTCCTCTCAAAAATATTTTTGTCTCTCCTTATTTTCCCTGTTGGAAACTACCCGTCAATTTCCTTCTATCTCCCCTATAAAAATTATTCCTTAGGAGATTTCTATCTTTTCTTTTTTCTAAACTCATTAACACATTTTTTTTCATCTAAAAATTCAATTACATATTTCCCAAGAGTAAAAATATCATACATAATATATATGTTTTAGAAAGACAATCATGTAATTGATTTTTTTAGCTTGATAAAATATATAGGTTATTCAATGGGTTTAGAAACAAGAAATATGTAAAAATTTTATTATCAGAAATTTCAAAGAATGATCAACTAAAATGATGAAAATGGTTATCCCCGGTATAAATGTGGTGACTATTATATTTTTTTATGGTTCGCATTTAAAAAAAATAAACAATCACGTTTCAACGTATAGAATTGAATAATATATAATTTATATAAATAGTTATCACTAGAACTGATAAAAATAAATTGTCACGTTCTACAATTTGAACACATCAACAATATATTCTGATCTAGATGTGTGTTATCGGACTTAAATTAGCAAATGTGTGTTTAACATTTCTAGAATGAAAATTAATTAGTTTTGTGAATTCATGTATTATATGTATATATAGGAGATGTCTTAATTTATTAGTGTATCTCTACGTCTTGTTGTCATACTTCTGTTAGCAAATGAAACCTTTCTTTACAATGAACGGATGCATGGAATTTTCTTTGTCAATCTATCTAGGGTTTCATTTACATAATACAGTGATTATCATATGTTATGATATGCAATGTAAGAAACTAAAGTAGCTTAATTTCTTGGAATGAAAAATTTAGGGATGTGAGACGATGGAAGATGATGTAATGAGGCAACAGTTTCCATTTTACAATGATCTGCAAGCAATTTTCGAAGCTCGAGTGCAGAAGATGCTATGGATGGAAGCAGAGGGCCATGTGATTAGCGGATCTAAAAGAGACCGGTGACACAATTATCTTCAGATGATGACGATGACATGATGAAAGTGATCTAGAAAAGATGAGTGGTGGCAAGATCAAGAAAAGAAAGTCTGTAAAGAGTAGTATCGGAAACAATCCGGGTGGTAGTAGTTCTAGTAACTTGAAGGACATACTAGAGGAATTCATGAAGCAACAAATGCAAATAGAGATGCAATGGATGAGAACATTAGAAGCAAAAGAAGAAGAAAGGAGACTGAAGGAGATTGAATGGCAACAAAGATGGAGACTCTTGAGAACGAGCGAATTATGTTGGATCAAAGGTGGAGAGAGCGGGAAGAACAACGGATGATGAGAGAAGAAGCAAGATCTGAGAAACGAGATGCCCTGATTAATGTACTTTATAACAAGCTTAAAGGGAAGGAATGTAACTATAGTTCGTTGTTCGATGTTTGTTTAAATTCATAAGATTTTGCTTAAAATAATTTATAGTTCATGCGTTCACAAAAATAGATCATATCATATGAAGTCAACTAAATAGCTCCATGTGATTTAGTCAAACTAACAAGTTTGTGTACTAAGAAAATAAAAGTAGCATATTTTAATTTGTGATTTTATTTTTCTGACAAGTTTGGATGTTAATTAAAACTAACATTCGTTATGTTTTCTGTCAAATTATAATTAACTGACTAGAACACCCTTTAAATGACCATTTTAGTATATATATTAAAATATATACTGAACTAAATAAAATAAACATTTGTGTAATTAATGTAAATCAAAGCAAAAGAATAAAAAAATAATAAAAACTTTAGACAAAATCATACCCTAGTTCCTCACCTACAGTCGACAACCCACCTACCACCACCCAACCACTAGTGACGCCACCATTGTCAGCCAACACATAAACACGCACCAAACGTGTTTCCCAGCAACCCACCCCACCATGGCACTCTCTTGCACAAAGCATCAAATCAACCCCTAAAAACTAATTTTTTGCTGTCATTTTGAACACATTCTAAGAACACAACAATCAAACACATTGTTACTCCTCGCTATCCATGACCATCATTTTAAGCAATTTATGATGTTTTATCATTAACCAAGTTTTCCCCAACATGCACTGCGAGGAAAATTCTACCATATTCTCAAATATCAAAACGTGAATGCAACAACATATCTCAATAGCGATCATTCCATTGTCTAACTCTAGTTTTTCAAGAAAGGCACAAAAAAACACCATAATGCTTGTCACATCGACGTAAAATAGTAACGCTTACTTCGTCATAAAGTGAGCGTAACTGTACAATAAAATACACTCCACCATAAAAGCCATACTACATCGTGAATATGATATAAAGAAAAAAACTCTTCATTTCGAATAAACTAAGTTTTCAAAATGTTATGATTTGCTTTCCATCATTTTATAAAATAATACAGTTCTATCAATCAGGTGTCAAAATACTAGAGGATTTTTTTTTGCTTTTATCAATTTATTGTGACACAGCAATACCATAAAACAAAAGAATTTCAAGGAAAAACAAACCCATTAAAACAGGCCACACATGTATCTTGAAATTTTGACGGCGTATTATGAGATGCATTAATATATATATATTATATATATAGATATATAGATATTATATATATATATATATATCTATATATATATATATATCTTATATAATATATATATATATATATATAATATGTGTATATATATCTATATACCACACCTATATATATATATACATATTATATATATACACATATATATATGTATATCTATATATATTGTATCTATATATATACACATATATATATGTATATATCTATGTGTATATATATCTATACATCTATCTATATATATATCTATGTTATCTCTATCTCTCTTATTATATCTCTATATGTCTATACATCTATCTATATACATATCATATATATCTGTATCTCCATATATCCCATCTAGTCTCTCTCTATCTCTGTTCTCTGGTCTATATATTCTCTCA